>CAJNOQ010002719.1:0-22923 GCA_905250885.1 Didymodactylos carnosus | reverse complement strand
ATCCAGAGAAATGTGATCTCAATTGTTGCTTTCCCTTCTGATACACTTTTTCAGACTCTCTTTTCATTAAAATATTTTTTCTGCTATGCTTTGTTAATTGATGTTTTTTTTTAATCGTACAAGTTAAACACAGATACATCAACAGTGAACAAATGTAAAATAAAATGAAAGGTCAATTATGGATTATGAATAATAGATAGTGAAGAATGAATGTTATGAATGAATTTTTATTCTGCCCATTGCTGTATGTATTCAAATGTGAAAATATTTTTATAATGTCGATACTCTAAGTAACAGCATAATTATGTAATACAGTTATTTTCAAAAAATTTGATAAAAAATATTTTCCGTGAAATTACTTATTAAAACAATAAGAGAATGGAGACTATACAGATTTAGTACATTTTAATTATTTTTAAAATAAATGACGAAAGTTATAATATTAATAAAGATATGTTTTAATAGAACTATATCCATTAGTAACATCTGTATCAAATAAATAATATTGATTATACATAAGTCATTGTCGAGGTTAACGAAATGACGATTTAACTTTGATGAGGTGAAGTATTCAACGATATACTTTTTTTTCTTAGAAAAACGAACTCATTCTCTCTCATCATTCAGATTTTATGGTTCACTCATGTTATAAATTAAAATTCTTCACAACATATTTTTTAAATCATCCAATATTGAGTTTTATCATGCAGGTATATGTTATAGACAAAAAAGGTTTATCTGTAGAAAATGAAGATAGTAGTTTATTTACGTGATAAAATTGTCTCGAATATTGAGATGCAAATAGAAAATAAAGAATTAATTGAAAATATTAATTAAATAAAAACTATTATATCGATGTATCAAACTCAATGAATGCTCAACTACGGTTATTAACGTTTTTTTTTAATATTATAAATCGTTTAATAGCCTAGTGATTAGACTGTTCAGTCTTCTCTTCTAAATAATTTTTCACTGATTCTTGAGTGATTTTTCTTGTGGGCTTATATGATATGCTTTTGTAATTTTATTGTTTGTTTTAGATATGTTGAATGTCAGTTGAACAATTTTTGATATTATGAAACAGGTGCCGAGACTTTATGAAAACAAAAAAGAGAAAGTTATTTTTAATTAAGTAATAATAACAACAACAACAACAACAGTGTTCCACTCAAGTAGTAAGTGTTAAATTGCTTTTAGTATGTTATCTTTGATCACAAAATTCCAGTCAAGTAAAGAAGCTATCATATGTATAAAATGTATATACAGTCTGTTCAAATAAGAACAAATGTTAAGATACTAAACATATATTACTTAGATGTCGTAATCCAATACACAAGCAACTCCTTTTGAGTTCTGCGTCAGGCTAGTCTTCTCTCCAGAGCTATGGTTGGTGATTAGTAACGAGATGAGTAACCATATCAGAAGCTTGTCAACTGCAGGGAAGATATCGGATTTAGCTTAATTACTACAACTCGACTACTGCCAGGTATAAAATAGCAAGATATTTTATTCTCACTGTTTGATTCGTTTCACTTGTAATATTTCATATTGAAAATGATTTATTTTTTTCCTTATTTTTTGTTTTGTTTACTAAAACACATAATATACCACAGTTCATTTATCAATCAGAATCTCTCTTTCTCTCTCTGTGTGTATAGATATGTATGAGATTTTATTTTGTTTGAGTGATCTGATTGCACATCGATGACAAGAGATAATCGCAATTGTCTCTTGTTCTCTAACTTTATGTTTGTGGTCAGCTTAACATGTGTTAATGTGTATTGAGAATATATCTAAAAACAAAAAGAAGTGCAAGGTATAGATTTTACTCGTACAACTCAACTCGCTTTCTCACCTTGTATATAAGAGTGTGTGACGTCTGTATTTATTGAAGAAAACTAAACTGTGATAGCTTTGAGACTATAATTAGTCATATAGTTTCTACCTGCACTCTAATCTGTTTTATGACGTGACAAAAAGAATGTGTCGTTTGTAAAAAGAAAATTAATGCTTTCCATAAATAAACAATTAAATATGTGCTGATTAAGGCGGAGAACATCTTTAGAAACCGTCTTGTATTAGCCAAATAGAAGAAAGACATTCAGATAAGAGAAAACTGTTCACTTTTTTTTTTAGAGTTTTCTGATAACCTGATTGTTCATAGTTTCATGGTAGACCAAATAAACTTTAGATGACGATTTAGTAAAGTAATTGAATAAATAAAAATTCTGCAGGGTATTCCGTCCATACAATGCAGACTAATATTATACAACTGGAAGCTGGCAAGATCTGAGTATGTCAGTCCCGTAGTAATACCAAAATATGTAAAAGTTCTCATTTGTTATAACAGAAGTCTTACCCAACGTAGTTTCTATCAAGTCACTAATTATAAAATAAGCCTTTGAGACACTGTTCTTGTGGCACATTGAATATTATACATGAACTATGATTCTGATGAGAGGAGCAAAAGGTGCCAACCTCCCTTCAAATTTTAACTTTCCTGCAGAATTTTTGCCACCACTTTCCTTCGCAGAAAAATGTTCTACCCATTTTTATGCTTATGCCTAACCCTTACTTTGTCTCAGTAGAGATTTGCCGAAGTATTGAAAATATCTTGGTTGTGCCATTATCGCGACAAAGTGCAGCGTATAAATTTTAAAAGACTTTTTTGTCTTTTCATTCATCACTTTCGCTAAGATCTTTTTTTATCGCTTTCCACCAAAGTGTATCCGCTCTCCTACCCCAAAACTAGTCGGAATCTCTATTCATAAACTAATTTTGAATTTTGCTCATAAGTGGGTGTTTTTCACCGTTCGTGAGAGTAGCTGGAAGACAGATGTCGTGAAGAAACAAATAGTGCTAGTGTGCTGTTTCTTGTGTCATTTCAGCAAGCTTGAAAGCCACTTTCACGTGATCATAAATTATAATTTTTAAAACGTAAAATATAGAAAACCTAGTTTGCGGATGAAATATATAACTCTGTATATACAACGTTAGCTTTTTTATACTTTTGTGCTGCTGCTACACGAGGCACATACTCATATTTGGTCGGCTTTCAGCACGTGTAATATTAGCCAGATTTGCGTGGAAGTATTATTAAGGAAATATTAGCCAAGTCAACCATCATGATTCAGAGGTGGAACCGTTTAAAAAACAATCAGATCGACCGTTAACGGCCGATTGAAATTTTTTGTAAATAGATAAAAACTGGTAGAAAAAGTTTGATTTTTTTCTAAAGGTAGTTGTTTTTAGTTATCTACGGCACTAAAACAAACTGCGCATCCTTTGTAACTGTCTTTTAGAGCTCTTTAAGTAGTGGAAGTAAAGTCATTTATTGACACCAACCTCCGAAGTGTATCGAGTCGATTCTATCGACTTGCGGGTTGGATATAGAAAAGTTTGGCTTCAGCCCGATCAACTTTGTTTTGACAGCTTCTACTCCTTGTACAATATGCAATGCATAGCAACATAACAACTTAAAGAAAGTTAAGAAAAACAAAGGAAAATGAATAATATAAATAACTAATAATATAAATGACTAATTACTATGTACACGTATATAGAATGCACGTATATAGCCCATTACTTGTTGAATACATAGCTTGATTTTCTCCGATCCGGTTCCAACTCTGTTATGATTAATTAGTTGAGATTTGCAATTATTTGTCTGCTTTGTACAGATTTGATTTAATTCGTATTGACTTTAGGAATATCGAATGAGCATTGTGTTCGGTGCAGTGAATCTATCTCGCAACCAAACAAAAGTTTGATCTGAGATATTGTTGCAGTTTGGTAGTAGAAAGAGCTAGACAACTTCAATTTGTTTCGTAACTTCCGAACTCTTCGAAAATAAAGCAAATATATACCAAATTTCTGTAGCACTTTAATATTGTCAGTTTGGATTGTTGTCTGAGTTAAATCTTCTGTACTAGTCAGCTTGATTGTTCAGCTTTTAGTAATACCAGAATATACGGTTATAAGTGTAAAGAGCATTTTTATGTAATGCGCTCGACTTTGCAGAAACTTTTGATTCGCACATTAGAAACTTCCACGAATATCTTGAAACTGATTAAAACCCAACATTTTTGATGACCTAGCTTTGTCCTGCTTTACGTCATTACTGTCAGTTGACTACAACTACAGATAAAAGAAGAACTTCTTATAAGTCAACTAGTCTTATTTCAGTCACTATGAAATTTTCATTCTTACTGTAATTCGATGTTTATCACATTTTTCTGAGGATTTAGGATGTTAAAACGTGTAATAGGCCGATGTTATCCGAACCTGAATAATCAACCTTTTTTCAACTATTTCCTTGAACCTGAAAGTTTCATGGTGGTTCACGTGAAGATTGTGATCGTTGCAGTCTCTCGATAACCAAATAAAAGTTCGATCTGAAGTTTTGATATTATTCGAACGTGGAGATGAACAACATGTCATAAAGTTTAATAGAAACTTGAAAAGCTCTTGCAGACACTTTCGTTCTTTTTTGATACTATTTTTAGTTAGAGTTAAATACTTATGTCAAAATTTGATTGTTTTTTTTCAAACAAATATTTTCTATTTAAACAGAAAAAGAAAAGAAAAAAAAATTAAGGGGGCGAGGGAGAAATGATCTGTGAAAGGATCGCTTTTGTTTCATTTTTTTTTCCATTTTTAACATGCTTAATTAAGAAGTAACAGTGGCAACGTTTAATTAAACAACTCTTTAAATAAATACAGTTTAAATCAATTTTTAATTAAATCAGATTATTTTACTTGCATAAGAAGTTTGACTGTGTAGCAGAGACGAATGTATTCAATACTAATTCAATTTTCTAAAGAAATTAACATTTATTTTTTTTATTTTCTCAAATTAATTGATCAACATGATCGGTGCACTATACTCGACTGGCCGATAGCTGACTATAGCTTTTAACTAGTTTTGTAAACCTTTATTGTTTTGACACTTTTGTCTGGTCGTCATATCTAAGTTGTTCTTACTTTCCATGAAAACGTCTCATTACTTTAGAAGCACTAAAATGTTTTTTTTCTTCTTTTTACATCTTGAAATGTGAAAGAAAAACATTATTTTGATTCTCAATACGTTGTATATGTGCGGCGCGTTCATTGATATATAAACTTATGAGTAAAGTGTGTGTGTGCACATGTTTATTCAACAACATTCTTTATTTCTATCGTCTTTAATAAAAACGAAACAAAGATTTCGATTTAACCGTTTATATTCTGTTTATAGATATGTATTTTATTAAATCATCGAATAGTAAGTATAAATTATTCTTATGTAATTCGATCCTAATATTGTGTACAACATTGAGTATTGTATGATCATTTAAACTTCATAAAACATGTATCATATATAATTGGATAGACTTGATTGAATAAAACAATTTTAAGAGATTTTTGATTTTGAATAGACTGCTGATAAACGTTAAACATCAAAAACAATAATAGCACAGGAAATTTTGAGAAGTGCGTTATTGTGATAGAGAAACATATGAAGATAAGAAAAAAGTGAAATAGTAGATGATATGATAAAAAAAGGTGTCACTATGAACATAATTTGTGTGTATAATACCTTCTACTTCTACTTTCTAACATCCTATACTTTATCAATTTATTCATTTCAGATGAACCAACAATGACATTAACTGATAAGACTGATGAACATATAAATCACCATCAAGATGAAAAAGATGATTCTGGTATTGAACAGGACAATAGTATTATATATATAAAAATTGCCGTTGAAGATCAAAGTTTACAGGTTTGAAAAATTAACAGCAGTCATTTTAATTTGTTAAAATATCATTTGGTTATATAAAGGAGAGATAATTGATAACAAATTCTGATGTATAATCAGTATGGTTTGTCCACATAACAGCCTACTGTTCCATAAGTCAGTCATGTTTTGTTAAGATTAGTTTTGCACGGAAACATTGTATCAGAGTCTCACTGAACAACGACTCATTTTGAAGGGCAAACATATTTCTTTCAGATGATAGTCAAGTGTCCGCTATGAAATGATGGTCCGACCATATATAATCTGCAGTGCAAAAGTAGTTGCTGAAATCTCCAGCCATGGTTCTCCGCTCAGGAACATCGTAGAAAGTTCATTCTTTTTCTATTTGAAAGAGTAGAGCCTGAACTTCAAAAAACATAGGAAAAGAATTTTTGGGATTGGCTTTGAGGAAGAAAAAAGTACGATACGAAATGTCGCTAAAAAGACTCGTGCAACCTACTTGTTTTCTTTATTTTTTCACTAGAGTGTGAAGACAAATATTTTATTGAAAACCAGATAGATGAAAAAGTAGCCTTCTATCGACTCTATCGATTTCCCTACTTTAAGAAGTTTCTCACTAATTCTTTAACGGTAAACAAAGCGCATTATAAGTCTTAGTTTTGACAGAAAGCACTACTTTGTATGGGAAAGATGGGAGATGGAGAAAAATTCGTTATTCGGGGCTCTAAACATGTTGGTAAAGGTTAAATCTATTTCAGAAAATCTGTTTTAGAAAAAGCAGCAAAATTCGTCCAGTATCTGAAAATTATTAATTAAGTCTAATTAATTACCTTGTTTTTTGAAACTAATAAAAAACTTGCAAAGTTCCGGTCGAACAGTGGATTAAAGCATAGTTTACCATAACCCATTTGAAAGAGTGATTAAAACACTTCTAGTTTCTATAATTATATAATTTCAAACGTATTCTGTTATAGGGAAAAATAGATTTGACGAGAGAGATACGTTTGAAGATGACAAAAGTTGCAAGAGCTTTTTTAACGACATTTGGTATCGTACTTTTTTCTTCCTCAAAGCCAATCCCAAAAATTTTGTTTCCTATGTTTTTTAAAGTTCAGGCTTTGCTCTTTCAACTAGAAAACGAATGAACTTTCTGCGATGTTCCTGGCCGGAAAACCATGGCTGAAGATTTCGGCAATTACTTTTGCACCGCAGGTTAGTGAAGCCCTGCGTGATAGGGACTGGAGAAAAGAATGTATAGAGATCGGGCTTTAAGCTGTCAAACTGGTTCGGGATATTTCTTTTTTCAATTTAGTGGGGCTATGTTTCATTATCACAAAAAAAAGCAAATAAAAATATTCGGGATTTAAGGGGATCGTAATTGAGCCTACTGGACGGGATCGAGACAGGGATGGGAGAAAAGATTTTTTCAGGATTGGGATCGGATTTTACCCTACGGAACGTGGTCGGGACGAAAAAACTTAACGTCGAAGGGCTCTAGTATATAGGTTCTAAACTGAACCCAGCATTCACAAAGCGTGACACCTGTTTCAAAGAAGTTTATTCTACACTCTATTCAGTTGTTCACGTTTGATTGATTATCATCTGAAAGAAATATATTTACTCTTCAAAATGCGACGTCTTCGATCTCCGTACAACCTTCCCTCGCAAGGCTTCAATGTTAACAAAACATGACTGACGTACGAAACAGTAGGTTGTTACGTAGATAGGCTGAGTAACTAACTACATTTACTTCGAAACATTTTTACAATTGCAGGGTAATAAATTTAGAATTGTAGAAATTAATACAGCAGCTACTTTAAACCGCATTTTATTACAAAAGAACTTTTTATTTATTTATTCGACGTTTCGACAAAATATTTGTCATTATTAAGAAATGTAATACTAGCTTGTAAATTGCAGCAAATTTTCCGATAAAGACGATATGTAGAGCTTAATCGAGATTTCTTAAACTTAATTTCTGCGTCCAATATGTTGAAACAATGCTGAATTCTAATATCACTAATCAATCGAGAATTCGAGAATTTGAATTGTACAAATTTTGGGATTAAATTCTCATTCTTGCATGTCCTAAGAAATCTAAGATCTAATTCTAACTTACGTAATGTCTGTTGTACCTTAACCAGATCCCAAAAGCATTTCATTGTAGTTCGCCCATAATATTTTGTCGAAACGTCGAATAAATAAATAAAAAGTTCTTTTGTAATAAAATGCGGTTTAAAGTAGCTGCTGTATTAATTTCTACAATTCTACATTTACTTCGTTATAGGAAACATTAATATGATATACGTTTCTGTACATCAGTTTTAATTTCTTTTTAGAAAGTGCTAAAATTTAATTTGGATGATACTGTATGGAGTGCAAAGTTGAAAGTTTTACAACATTTGCTAAAGGTAGGTATTTACTCTTTTTAGAGTTGACAGTTTTATCTATCATTTTGTGTTTTTGCTTTGATGTAGGAAGTTAATGATGGTTTAAATTTCGGTCTTTATTCGCCACCATCTAATGGGCGTGTGGGAAAATTTTTAGATGAATCAAGATGTTTGCGAGATTATCCATTATGTCAACCAGTTGGATATCTTGAAGTAAGTATTCATATGACAATTATCGTTAAATTTTATTTATTCTCAAAACTTTTATTACAGTTCATATACAAAGGAAGGGTTCACAAAACTGTTCATCATGTGCAAAAAAGTATTAATTCAAAAGTAAGCATAGTTATGAAAAATTTCAAACTCTAGAGTCAACTAAAATACTGGCAATAAATACATATTTCTACTTACAATTTTCGCCATTCTGTGAATAATTGTCTGTTAGTCTTGAAAACTGGCATATATCGATAACCCGACATTCTTCAAAGTGTAGTTTCTTGATTAGATTGTAAAAAAGTGATATCCATGTTTCTACAAACTTCGAAGTTAGAAACCGTTTGGAGAAAGGTGTATCAGTCGCCAGTCGAAACGGACATCAGATACGTCGCTAAAATTATCTGTAAAAGAAATATCTATTTCGGTAGAGAGTGAGAAGATATCTGAGAAGTTATTCATATTAGTCTTACATAAGATACTATTGTTTGCTTTAGACAAACATTAAAAAATTTGTCGATTGTATAAAAATGGATCAAACGTATAAAGTTGTCAGATATCTTGAACGAGGATTCGATCCAAATCTTCAAATCGATGATGGTATGATACATTCGCCGTTTTATACATTATTTATACATTTGCCCTTTTCATTTTAGAAACTCCTCTAACATATGCAGTTGATCTTGAGGATCCACGTGAAATGATAATGGCATTAGTTAATGGTGGTGCACATCTCGATTATAGGACAAGAAATGGGCAAACACCATTACACAAAGCAGCCAGAGACAATAAAAAGGCAGCTATTTTGGTAAGCGAATATTTATTTATTAAGACGTTTAGTAAAAAAATCGCTCAATTATTAGATAGTGTCAATTGATAATAGATCGTACGAGAAATTATTGTCTCATGTTAACAAAAACTACTATTATTCAATTTAGATTATTCTTGAACTGGGTGGTTCACCAAATGTTTATGACGGAAAACAATTGACACCATTGTATTATTGTATATTAAATAAAGCTGATCCATATTGCGCTCAATTATTACTTCAAGATCATAGTATTGTCGATTGTGTAGATGAAAATCTTTCAACAGAAATTCATCAAGTAATAATACACTTTTCTTATATTAACAAAAAAATTTTCTCTGATCTGTATTTTTAGGCCTGTAGACTTGGTCTTGTTCAACATATCGAAAATCTTTTATTTTATCGAGCGGATATCAATGCGAAAAATACGGCAGGAAACACACCGTTACATGTTTGTGCGGCTAATAACCAGGTATATTGTGATCTATCGGTACACTTAAACAGTGAGAGTTAGTCCTTCGGATTTCTACTAATTTCTCAAGCTTGTAGATTTATGTCTGGGAGTATGCGATGATTACTAGACGCTTGGGCACGTGCAACATTTGGGCGCATGTACGACACAAGCATTCAGTAAGAGTGCATTTGTTAATGTATGATGCATAACGATAAAAAATTTACTTTAAACAAACTTGGTATGGTGCGAGAGCTTTGTCCTAAATGTCGGTGTGCTCTGGTGTCGCGCGTGCCCAAGTGTCGGTATATCAAATATTGGACAGATTTGAGCGTATCTTGCTTCAAAATATATAGAGAATACACAGAAGAGAAAAAAGAGCGACAGAATTTCATCCAGCAGCAGAGTTACATGACATGACTTAGACGATGTCAAATATAGATTAGTTTTTTAAATATCAAACCTAGTTACAGTGAGAATATGATCATAGTCAGGTTGGTGAGCTACTGATATTTATCATGTAGACAAATATACGAAAAAAACATCAACTAACTTGGTCGAACAGCCAACTAGAGACATAACATGGCTGTTTTTCGTGCGATAAAAACTCTGAATACTAGATTCATTTGTTTTAGGTACGATGATGACTGTGTGTGTAATTTAATTTTAATAACTTAAGAAAATTGTCTAAATTAAACTATATTTCTCTTATTTTAACAAAAAAACGTTTATTTTCTCATTAAAATACACGTCTTTCGCTCTAGTTTGTCTCGCGCGAATCCCCACAGTCATAGAGTGAATGTATAGATTTAATCACTCAGCAAAGAATTAAAGATTATTTGTGTATCACACATACTGTTATATTATATAAAATATCGAACTTCTGTTTATTATCAAATATACGAATAGCGTTTGTTTTGTTTTTTTGGATTGTGAATAGTCATCCGTATACATATTATGAATGAATTTACATGCAATTATCTAAAAGGGAAAGATGACATTATCTTTTCTCTCTCAATTTTTTTCTCTTCGATTGTTTTTGCCATGTAGCTTTTTAACATTGTTTTAGGATTAACTATCGTGCATATGTATCTATACACCACCACTCCCCAATTGTTGTTTTTTTACTTTCTCGTTTTATGCAATCGTAAATGGTCATCGTTTTTTCTATTCTAACTAAAACGCTCATATCATTGAATCATTTTTATAAAACCATAAAAATGGGCGACGTTTTGACGTCTCTTTGGTAGAAATTAATTTTTTTTGTCGCTAGAATATCTTTACATAAAATTAGATCAGTCTCTTATATAATCGATTGCAACTTAGATATTTTGATATGTACCAAACATCATTATGAGTTCCATTTGATTATAGAGAATGTTTTATAAGTTGATAACGATCTAAAGACAAACATCATAGATTGTTATACACAATAAATTTTAAAATTTTGTCTGCTAATAATATGTTTAGATCATTCAATTTGTTGTTTTTCTTTGTAAAGATCAAATTGCATTTTATGATTTTGTTTTTTTGTTCGTTTTTAAAGGAACCTTGTGCACGTGTATTATTATTTCGTGGCGCTGATACAACGTCTGTAAATAAAGCAAATCAAACACCCCACGACTTAGCTTTGATATCACAAAATTCAATAATTGCAAGTATTATTCAACAACTTAAACCAGAAGATGTTGGTAAGCGGTGAGACTTGTTCATTTATAGATTCTTAATTGTCAAACAGTTTTGACATTACATATACGATCAGTTCATGATGTTGCTCGTCTATTTTACATTGGGTTACTTTGAGACGAATGTAACTTTTCAGCTTTCAGTGTTTTTAGTCTATGGTTAGTCATAATAGACTTGGAATGAGCATCCTTGACATTGGATGCATAGCTTTCCGAATTTTTGTCAAGAACATAGTAGTTGTTAATGTCTATTTTCTCCACAAACGATAGAAAACAGTATTTGCTGACGTTATTAGTATACGTGTATGAAATTATTCTTATTGGTCCCATCAGTGAATATTCGATGGAAAATGTTTTTGTATTCTTTTCACTTTTAGTACCTTACCGCGAAAATCCTGTTATAAATCCTAAACGTCGGAATATCTATATTGAACGACGTCTTCGTACTAATTGTACATCAACTTCGTCATCGTTGAAAAGTCGCTCTCAAAGTATGCCAAAATTAAATGGTGGCATTAACGGATCAATTCGTAGCCATAGCCCAATAAATGATTATTTTCACACACAATCCAGTCGATCATCATCGCCAAAATCCTTTAGTGTAAATAGTGATCACGGTTTTGGATCAGAGAGTACATCACATCTATCAGGAGGTAGAAGAATAAGAAACATAGTAATTTTTCGTCATTATCGGTTTAATATATGTTAATTTAATATAGGATCTCCCATTGTTCAAACATCTGCTGTCAATGGTGGATATACATACTCAAGAAAACGTCTATATGCAGCTGCTCCAGGGCGAAAATGTGTCTGTATTAAACCATTTAAAGCTCAACAACAAGGCGAATTAACATTGAAAAAAGGAGATATCATAGAAAGTAAGATGAGATTATTTGATACTTGAAAATGATATGTTAGAATATCCTGATTTGTGAACAAAAAGTGCTAGGCGTTACTTTCGCCTATAGAATAGAAATAATGCATAGAACTTTCTCCATATCAAACTCTGGTGATGCATACTTTATTTATTAAAGAAATTTAGTATTATGTACGTGTATTTCTAGTTTTGAGTGTTGGCGAGCATGGATATCTTGAAGGACGTTCAAAAGATAGTGAAGGTTGGTTTCCAAGTTATCATGTTCAAGATATATGTGTATTTAGTGAGTATTTTTGACACATCTCTTGTATAAATTTGCGCATATTTTTTTAATTTATAGAAAATGGTGAAACAACAAATGATGACACAATTGTGATTAGTCGCGATACATTGTCTGCTTTAATGATTAATAATGATTCATTTATCCCTAGAACAGTTGTATTACAACGAGGAAAAAAAGGTTTTGGATTCGTTTTAAGAGGCTCAAAAGGTAATAGAGAAATTCAATAATTACGTTGGATATAACAAATTACTAATTTTCACTTAGTTGTTGGTCAAGTATTTAATCCTACACCATCACATCCTGCTTTGCAATTTCTCGATATTATTGAAGAAGGAAGCAACGCAGACAAAGCTGGACTAAAGCAAAATGATTACGTGTTAGAAGTACGCAATTTTTATCATCTATCTGATAACAATATGAAATACTGAATGTACATGCATTGTTTATAGATCAATAATATGAATGTAGTGTCAATGTCTCATGAAGAATGTGTAAATTTTATAAAGAAAGCCGGTGATACTTTAGCACTCAAGGTTGTTACTGCAGTACCAATAACAAATGATTGTGTATCACCAGTAACTCCAGTTAGAAATAATAATAACCCTCCACAATCATTAGCATGCAGAAGAAAAGGTAAGATTATAGCTTACACACACTGTATGTAATGGAATAGAAGAAATATCGCGATGATAGGAATATTACAGTTAAAATTGAACACCTTTTCTTTTTTTGTTGATGCTGTTATTCTCATTTTCAGCACCTATTTTGATTCGATTACCTGATCCATCAGGTATATGTGAAACACTTGGTATGTGTTGATTCATAAACAAAACATGATTTGCACGATCACGCATATATAGACGCAGAAAAGAGAGAAAAAAGAATGAAAAAAACATTTCTTAATTAAATGATCAATTTTATTTGATTCTCTCGCGAAAAAATCTTAATTCTTTTTTCTTTATACTTCGGGATAAAAATCAAATTACTATAAATGTGCATGTACCCAATCTTATCGAAAATGATTTTAAATAAGCTTAGTTAGTTCTTGAATTTTCTTATAGCTGATTCAAGTAAAATATCATCTTCATCAAAACTCTTGCGTATATCAAATCATCCACCATTTAATTATTTGTATCGATCAAAAAATGACGGTTATATAAATATGGTTATAGGTATTGATCAGAACAAAAAAAAATAATAATTTAGGATCATATTAATTCTAGTTAGATTTTCTTCTATGCATGAATTAACTGCACCACATTGCACACGGACACATTGCACTGACACTCTGCATGAAACTGACGACCAAACATCATATTGATCGGAATAATTCCATGCAAAGTTAAACACATTTTCATTTAATGTGTTGGATCAAGCTGAACATCTCAGTAAAACAAGATTCCATCAAGTATTTTAATAAAAAAAAATTTTGGCATCTTTTTGCCGACATCATGATTGTTTTCTACGTAAAAAAGTGGATCCACTGGACCCAAAGTAGCATTTTCAATGTAACCAACCAGTGCGAAAAGATTTTGGATTATGTTCGGATTCTTATTATTCTCATTATGTTCTGAAAGTATGTTTAAAACAACTAATGCATAATTTGAGTCTGGGATATGCTATCAAAAAGATGTGTTTACCTACTTGTGGATATTCTAATTAGAAAAAACGATTTCTTCATATTAGAGCCATTTCATGTTGCGGTCCTGTTATACTGAAATGTTTAGCTAGATCACTGGTTTTTCTAGGATATTGTAACCGATTTTTGACGGAATACCATATCTATGTGTACGCCATATTGTACCTAAGTCTAGTTTTAAGATACTCAACCTTCTATAGGTTTCACAATGTATCCAACGCGTATCATCTGGAGCAGAGAGTTCTGTAAAATAAATTCAAGAATCTAAGAAAAATAAATCAGTAAAAAAATTTTGTGCAAGTGGTTTTTGTAGGCAATTTAGATAATTCGTATGAAGAAACGTAAGAATTGTTTAATTACTTTTCTAGAAGAACTTGATCGTACATTAGCTGAATATGAATACGGAAGTACGTTAAATTCCCAATCGACTTCAGACATTAATTATTTACCATTAAAATGTCAGACGTTCATAGAAGAAGGAGCACTACCGAATATGAATAATATCGTCACAACAACACCATCGTTATCAATTAAAAGAGGAAAGTAAGTTGAGAAGAAAAACGTGTTAAAATGGCATGAACAGCTATTAGTTTAACAATCCTACAGAAAACGTCTTTTTCTCTCTTTATGCATATTCAAAGTTTTTCATCTACAGAAAAGAAAAATGTTTAGTTTAGCACGTTCAACAGTAACAACAGATAGAACAGAGAACTCTAAGTTAAAGATATACTGACGCAAAATAAAATATCTGTCCAGTCCGTTAAAGTACTATTCCTATAATTTAAAGTGTGCATGAAATTACTTAGTGATCTCGGCTTATGTTTCGTCGCAGCAAAAAAATTTCATCTAAACTATCAGTTTTCATACTTAATGTGTTTTGCTGTTTTTCAGACCAAAACCAGTTGTACCAGAACGTGATTCCAGTCTATACGATTGTTCGTCGACTACAATTTCTGGTCAACCACAGCAACAACAACAAATTTATGGCACATTTCGACCATTACCGTCATCATTACAGACTGAACGTAATCTTGCTACAAATGTGTCTAATATAAGACGTAATTCGAATTCATCATCAAACGAGGCCGACGAAGAATCATCACTATCTTCTTTAAACAGTAATCAACATCCAAAAAATTCCTTCGTCGAAGTAACAAGTTCATCAACATTAACTACAAATACATCGACAGCGTCCGATGGAATCTATATGACACCATCGCTAATGATGAATACATCTACACCACTAACAACATTCAAAGGCATAGCGCCTCTTGCACCACCGTCAGTTGCTCCTTCATTTCCATCTTCTTTTCCTTCATCGATCGATAAAGTTAAACCGAGCGATGTTAAAAAACGTTCAATGGTTAAAAAACAATCATTACACGCGCCATTAAACTCGAATAATAATAATAATAATCGTGATAGCGAAACAATGAACAGTGACAATGAAAAACAACAATCGGTTCCTCCGCCCCCACCACCATTTCCTTCTCAGTTAAATAAGTTGTCTGTGCAACAGCAACCCTTACAAGAGTCGCCGCCACAACTTAAACATGTAAACGAAAAGCCTGTAAAGTCTACCCCGATGATTGTTGGCAATGGAAATTTACAAACAGAAATCGAGCAAGCGAGAAATCGTTTAAAAAAACCACAATCTATACAAATAGGGCAAACTCCAAAGAAAGAGATAGTACAATCAAAACCAGAACAACAGCGACCCCTATCCGCTTTACCAAACGGAAGAACGAATCAATGTAAGTTCATGTTTACCATCGACTACGACTTTATGTAATATGCTCTGGAAAAAATTGCATGCTGAAAATTGGAAAATAACTGATCACAGATGTCAGGGTTAATTATTTGAAACATTTCTTTTTTCATCTTTTAGCTTCACGTTCATCATTAAATACTCCACGTTCATCATCAAATACTCCACGTCCATCATTAAATACTCCACGTTCTACTAATCTTCATTCATCATCAACGTATACAGAACTAAAAAGTATCGTTATTGAAGATTTAACACCGTCTACAACAATCACATCATTTCCACCTCCACCATCTCCTACAACATTGAGAAAAAACATAACGATAGAACAAAATATAACTCCAAGAAGATCGCCAAATGAACAATCATTATCAACATCATCACCCACTACAACAACTAAATCAATTTCTTCATTAGCTACATCTTCTCCAGTTATAGCAGACGTAAGGCATGATGCGAATTTTTCATCTGTTATTGCGCAAAAAGCTGCAGAAAAACAGGCGAGATTTAGCGAAACAAAACCAGTGAAACAAATTCCCGTAACATTCTTTTCTGGTATAAACCAAGCAAATATTCAACAACAACCGTTCAATCGAGTGACCATAGCAACTGCAAATGGAACTATAACACCAGGAAATGTCAAACAGACAGGTAAAGATTTTTTTGAATTGCACCTTGTTGGTTTGATGAATATCTCGTGGTATGAATAATTTGGTAACTTGTCTAACATTTATCACGATAAAATATATTTTTAAAAAGCTGCACAAACAAAAGTTTTTAGTGATACTAGAAAACACCGTACTTTTAAATCTTGTACACTTTACTATTATGTGTAGAAATATTTAAACATATTTCCAAATTTGCCACTCTTGAGTTCTTATTGTTTCAATAAGAGATGTCTGATGATAAAAATAATTAGCAAAATGCTCAAATTGCCGTACATAGTTCTTATACAGCGCTACAAATTACCATATTTTGTATTTTCAGTGCAACGTTACGAAATGTGATTGTAAGTTCCTTTTCTCTTCTTGTTTCATCTATGTATATCATATGATAGTAAAAAAACCTCATTTTCCATGGGTGTTTTATGCAGTTATTGCACACATAAGCACACACAGTATTAGGTTATATTTTAAAAAATACGTTTGTTGTGTTGTTAACCATAACAGCAATACTTCTTTCTAATGCTTCATACTACCCGCTCATGTATACGACTATTTGAAAAGTGTGCTTTTCTGTGCCTTCAACTAAATTTGCATGATTATGCGCATTGATATGATGAACATGCATGTATTGATATTGTTAGTTTGATTATAGATGTAGGATTTTAAGTATGATAAGTTGTGAGCTAGAAGCATGCCATCTAAAGGATTTCTTTTATCGACTGAAACCTTCTGAACACACATTTTTCTCATCTTTTTTGTTTCATACGACATTTATATAGCTTATAATATTAGATTCGTCATTTACATCTTTGTAGTAGTATGCAAAATGTTTTATGTTGTTCACTATATAGTTGGTGTACGTATCTTTCTGGAGGGGCATAGAATAATCCTGAGATTTAACATTCATTAAAAAGCATACAATGAATGCTAAGGGTGTGTCAAAACACCTTTGTTCCATTGTACCATACTCAACTGCAAATATTTTCTTGTATACATCTTGATCTTGAGCACCTGCTTGATTACACTTTATATCTCTTTTCACAACTGACTACAAATATTATCTCCATGTTAATCTAATCCAATTGTTTACTCTTTATGATAACGTATGCTTATTTAATTTCTGAATTTAACACATTTTAATTTTAATTTATGAATATCATCAGGTTAATATAATCATAATGCATCAGCCGTCTGTATCTTGATAATGAGTCAGTGTTAGATTATCGTCAGTGTAAGAAATATTTCATATAATCAGTTTGAAAATGAAGTAGAGTTCGTATGAGATTAGAAAAAAACATTGATTAGATTCATTAACCTGTAATCACTCCGTGATACTCAAAGGTTTACATACGTTTTTTCGGCTAACTGTATTTCTTTATTTCATTTTAGCCAATGTGAATAATTATTTTAATGGTGAATCATCCCGTTCTCATATTACTTCATTCTCATCAACCGTAATATCTTCTCCGTCGATGCCGCCTTCTCCATCACAATCATCTTCACTATCGAATTCACCAGTTCATCAGCAACGTTTTAGTCATGCTGCTAATCAATTATTAGAAGGTTTAAAACGTCGTACTACACAACCGCAACAAATAATGATTAAACGTTATAATCATCACGGTGATAGTGGTGGTGATAGTTGAAAACCATAACAATTTTTACTACATTTTTTCTTCTCTCACAACTTTTAATCCATTTTCCGTGTGATTTTTATTGCTTTATTCTCTCCACGTACAGTGTCTGTATGTTGCTTTCATTTAAAAAAATGCATTAAATACATGAAGGACAATAAATTATCTAACTAAAAAATGGTGATTCAGCTTCTTCCAATTTCTGTTTTATTGAATCCAATGTCACTATTTTCAAAGAGAAATATCTGTCTAATTCACCATTGTTCTTATGTATTTGTATTTTCACTCGAAAGTTGTACATACTCCTTTTCTGAGCAGATGGATATGCGTATTATTATATTATTTGTTGTGCATATCGAGAAGACATGTAACGGATACTTCTCAAGTAAAAGTTGCAAAAAGAACATATCTCTGTTCTTTCTTCTGCTCGAGTATTTACAACGAAATTTTGATTTATGGTTTTTTTATTGAACATGTTTATTGACATTTTTTCTTGTTCTTCATCTCAGTGATATTCACAGTCCAAAATTTTCTCTATTCTTGATCTTATTGTTTTTTGTTTTTAATTTTGTGTGTGCGTGTGTATGTATGTGTATGCGATTGCATAGATGAAACATTAAAAACTATTATCTATATAATAATTCAGTCATACATCCCTTTTTATACGAAAAATAAAATTTGATTATAAAATCAGAAAAATGAGAGATTGGATAGAGAATAATTCTATGCAATAGATATGTTTCTCTTTACCTATAGTTGAATTTATAGATTCAAGCAGCAATAAAAGTCAGTGTTTTTAATAGTCGATATTGTTTTGCTTTAATATGAATACCACTAAAATAGTGCTTATATTGTTGTCAATTCAGTATTGTTACCATTCTTAAATTTGTGTAGTATTTTTATTTCACATTTTTCATATTCGCCATAACTAATTTATCAAATTTAACAACTCGATGATCAATTGAATATGAAACACTTTTGTATTTCAATATAAATCACAATCTATGTGAACAAAGACATTGGTAGAATTCTATTCAATTTTGCTGAAAAATTGCAGGAAACGATCATTTTTGGTAAATCCTATAGAATAATTCTCATATCATTACATCAGTACTTTTTCGTATGTATTTAATTAATGTAAAAGCAACAACACAGTGTATCTCGAGTAAAATCAAATTTATGAACTGAGCAGTTCTTTTTTCTACCAGAACAAATACAATTTACTCAATACATAAAAATTATTGTTCAATTTATGCACAGAAGATAAAGTATCATACTTCTTTCATCTTAAAAAATTTGAAATTTGACAGACATACACTAGTAATTCCTTGTGTTTTGCTTTGTTTATCAGCTAAATATTTCAACATGCATCACTTGTGGGCTGATATGTTCAGATGTAAACATACAATTGTATGAACAATGAGACTTACAAATGGTTGAAGAGTACTTTTTTCCAAGAGAATCAAAATGTTTGTTTTTTGTTGCAGAAATCAAGTACGAAATATTGATTCTGATATTTCACAAATGGTTATATCTTTTTTCATCAACGACATGGACGGATAATTTATCAGTTTGATATCTCTCTTTCTATAAATGCATAAAATATTGGTCTTAACCAAATCCTATTGAAGGTTACAATGATAGTGATAGTCTAATGTATTTCAATGGAGACCTTGACGAACTCAATGATATTGAAAATCTACAAATTTTCTAAAAGCTCGAATGATTCTGTATGAGTGTTTTAAAAGCTCAATATCACTTTTTAAACTCTTCTAGAATGTGTAAAGGAGTTCTGTATTTGAAACAAGCAGAGAACTCAGTCCTTTTATGGTGTTATGTTGCTCAGTAGTGGCTGTTTTCGTTTTTATCAGCATCGAACAGTGAAGATGTTTTGTAAAGATTTGAGATTTACGACGGAAGGTCCTCAACTGTCCGATCGATTTTGAGCTCATAATTTAGCCACATGAAGACCTCGATGGAGTAGAAAAAACTAAAAATGTCCACAGTCCTTTCTTGTCGGGATATCGAATTTTTACTCTCTGCATAACAAAAACTAATATTTTACCGAATTTTTTTCTTATTCATCCTCTGAAATGCGTTAAGCAATGAACATTTTTTCACAAATAGACCTGACTATTGAGTAGCTGTATCGAATGTTTCAGCCCGATCGACTCTAAACATCTTGAGATATCGAATTTTTCGTTAACATAGGTAGTGAAGTAAGTTTTCAATCTTTTATTTTCACGCATATAACACACGTGTTCGCACGTTGTGAAGGATAAAAGATGTGGTCAGACATGCCTTATTATCACGGTCATTCCCTTCAGGAATGCTCAAATGCATTCTTCTTCTGTCGGCTCTGTGCTATCATATTCATTCGTCGAACCGTCAGACCTTCTCATGAGAAATTCAAACATTTGAGTTTGATAAGATATCACATGTTCTACATGAACTTCAAGCATCATATGATGCTCGAACTATTTTCCAGTGTGATATGAATAATTTTATTTTTCATACGTCTCCCATAACGCGGTTAATATGCATCGTTTATAATTTAAAGTACTTAACATTAGCGTGCTTAATAAAATAGATTTTTGAAATTCAGTCTTTTATGTTTATGGTTATTTTGAGTTTTTCTCTTATGAGGAAACCTTTCCAAGCGATTCCTACATTTTTTCTCAGAATATGATTTATAATAAGCAATTTTTGATCCTGATTACGAATCTAATATTGGTTTGTCTCCTTTTTCGATGAGCCTACAGAAACCGGATTTCTAATGCACCACTATGAGATTCTAATAGGGCACATTTTTATGTATCAGATTGGAAGGCACATTGAGTTACTCATGTAGATAAGTTTTTGAGGCTAATGCATCAACTTCCGTGGAGTTATTAAACTGTTACTGGAATAAAAGCTGAAAAATTCAAGTCTTCCGTTAAGCTACGACTAGAAAACCGTACAGAAGGTTTCTGTAGGCTCATCCAAAACGAAGACAAACGAATATTAGATTCGTAATCAGGATCAAAAATTGCTTGTTATAAAGTATCTGAACTGTTGTTTATTGTATTGAAAATGAAAAGAAATTCGGAAATCTGAATTTTTACCGAACTTTGCCTGACACCTTCAACCCATCAACTATATTTCTTCAAAAGAGATTTTTTTTCACTAGTCTACAGGCTAATCAATGTTAGAGGAGAATATAATTAATTCATTGTTCTGTTTTACAACATTGCAAGTCGATTGTACCGTTTGCGCCAAAGAAAATAGCGGTACATGGCACAGTGTGCATCTTTGGCTAGGCAGGCGAGCATATCTCTTTAAAGCAGAGTACAGGTCTACAAAAATTTTTCAAATAGGTTTTCGAGTGTACTCATTCCAGAGGCACTGCTTTCAAAGTCCAAAACGGTTTTTAATAGGTTTTCCAGAGACCAGATCTTTGGAAAACCTCTTAAAACCGTTTTTGAACTTTAAAAGCAGTGCTATTGGCATGAGCGCACTCGAAAGCCTATATGGAATTTTTTTATAGGCTTGATGTTACAACTGATGTCCGAATATGTAGTAGAAAACTTCGTAAACGATATCTTCAACCGCAGGATTTTGTAAAATCTGTCATTTTTGGGTCAAAAACCTCTCTTATTGAATATCAGTCGTTGTAGCTTTTTGTGCTGATCCCAAATATGCTATTTTTTTCAAATTTCGAAACATTTTAGCCCGAGAAAAATAGAAAATATCTGAAAAATCAATAACTCGGGACAGGAAACTTTTCGCTACCTGTGTAGACGTGTCATATATAGGACTACATTCTCAGAAGTTTCATCAAAATTGGAGTTAGGCTAAAGTTGGCGCACGCATTTTGTCAAACACAAACGTTTTGGAGAACTCTCTAGAAAAATGTTTTATTTGGTTTGTCCGGCTCGGAAGGCCCAAAATTTGAAAATTATTTTACCAATCGGTAGCGGACTGGATGCAGATTCTGAATATGCGTTTGTTTGTCTTACGGCTTATCTTGATTTTGCGTGTAATACGATTTTCCGGCGGCACCATCGTTTTTAGTGCAATTTTTGTTCATATGTTTTTCCCAGCTTAAATTAGTCGTAGGAAGAAACTTTTTTACCATCGAATAGAGCATAAGCATAGTTCAGAGTATATTAATCACTATTTGAATTACTGGAAAGTTGACTTTTCGGTCAACTTTCATTTTTTCACCAAGATTTCGCCTGGATGCACACTGTGCATGGGTTGTAGAGTCCGGGGCTCGGAGCTGCCCCGCAGGAGTCTAGTCGGCTGAGTAATAAACCGATAAAAGCAAAAGTTAGAAAACAAAATGAAGATAAAAAATAAATACAATTTTTCTCGTTTGAGGATATTTCATACTAAATGTTTCTCGTCAATTTTTCTTTGTTCGATTTATAACTCTTGATTAACTTGAGCTCAAGCAACTAAATTTTTACCAAGCGTAGATAGCATGGCATAGAATAAATTCTTAAAATATGAAACAGCAATTCCTGTTTATGCAGAAGAAACATAGAAGATATTGTATAAAATGTCCAATTAGATTTCATTCAGTAAACTTAAGTTTTTCACTTAACTCATGTCCAAATCTAAAAATGATCGAATAAAAAAAGAAAGAAAATGTCAAAACTAACGAGGAATGATCCCCAACTGATAAATCGCTTTTTCAACGAAACCGACTGGACTATAGGTAGTCGACGATGCTGATTCCGAATACCACCATGAATGCTGCCGCTAGGCCTTCAAAGACCGGTA
>CAJNOQ010002718.1:0-22927 GCA_905250885.1 Didymodactylos carnosus | reverse complement strand
ATCAAAGTTGCTTTATTAGAAGGAGGGCCGAAACTTGACATTCTTGAAAAGGCATATAGACTGTGACATTTTTAGTGAACAAATATGGATTTCTATGTAACTTTTTATGCTATACACGGGAAGAGTCTGGAATTTTTTCCGGCTGTTATGTCATGTAATGGTGGGCGGACCTGAATGGAAGTACCCTTTCGAGACGAATAAAAAGCGTTACGATCAGTAAATCTCAGAAAACTAACAATAATTGATTGTTTCGTCTTGTCCACTGAATTTTTAGTAGGTGGTAAACGTTAAAATCATTTTCCTTTAGTGTTAAACCTAATGTATTACTTAATTTTAAGACAATATTAGCGACATTTTCATCTTTTTTATATGAAATGCCATAAATAAGAAGATCACGTCGCTTCCGTATTTCTCCACTTGATTCGAATCATCTTGTACCCGTCTTAATTCATCTTTCGTATCTTTTAACTCGTTAGTCCATTGTTTAATTAGCTCATCTTGTCGTTGACATGCTTTATTTACTATTGTTTCAATGGATTGCATGAATACATCAGATGTTAATAAGGATGTAAAAGTATTTTTGATTAACTGAGTTAAATTAATGGTGTCCATTGTCGTTTTCAACGATTTCGATTTTTTAATAAAGACGAATTACAGGCGATGGCGTACTATGACGAATAGTATGTTGCATGGTCTAGCTATGTGACAGTATAAAGAAACCTTATAGAATATGACTTGCCACCATGCAAGAAAAGTGAAGAACTCAAATATAGTCGTTACATTTCAGTTCGCAGCGGATTATACTCTACATAAGTTCGAAAAGTAGTTGCACGATATCCTGAATATCTAAGATACCCGAGATACATGTTGCAAAAGAAAAAAACCACAGAAAAATGAGCTGGCAGCGAACTCAAATTGTGCATGACCGCTGTTGTCACACGTATACATAGAGCATCGTCATCAAACAATTTTTTCATCTGCTCACCGTGTTATTTCGTAAGTGCATCAGCCAAATTTTGTACCCCAACAGCTCCGATTTGATTATATTGGAGGTCGAGTGTAATGAGTGTCTGTATCAAATAAGAAACACCAATTTGAGATGGATGAACAGATAGTTTCTCTCAGCATGTTATAAATTTGATGACACTAATTGACTTAGGAAAGTGTTGGTTACACATATACACATAATTATTCTCTGTAAACAATAGAGAATAGTTTTCTCAAGTTCTTTTATCACTCTCTCGCGACGTCATGAAACAACAGCGTCAGTCAGAAATTCGGTTTTTCGACGAAATCGCATGGCTTACATAATGTTCTAAGAGTTTCACTGTCAAGAATAGTGGCTTGAATATTTCTGGAATAACGTTCGGTAGGGAAGAAGATAAAGATGGATGGCTTTTTTGCCAGTCGATAGAGAGAGCCTGGTACAAATCAGAAATCGCAATTGGTCGAGTTGGGGTCAAATGAGGAAGATCTTTTGATTTTTCTAGCGTTTGAGGGAAGATGTTGAGGATTTGCATGAGAAAAAACGAAAAATTTCAAGATGTTTTGTTATTTTTCACTGTTTTCTCAAAATATTGGAGTTTTCATGTTGATTAGAAAAGCTTTCAAGTGTTTTGGAGTAAAAATCAAACTTGCGTAGCCTAATTTATTTCCAGCACAACTGGAAGCTCAGAGAAGTGCGAAGTATTCAACATTGAGGATTGGTTTCGGACTAGCCCTCATACCACTCAAGACAGATAGTACATAAAGGCTTAAAACTAACTATCCCAGTGAGAGGCTTACTGGAATCTTATGAAGATTGTGAGATTCTTAGAAATTCTAAGATCAAACTAAGGATTATTATGTTTTTTAATAACCATCTTTAACGTCAGAATATCCTTTACACTTCATTTCTACCTTTGTAGGTGAGCAGGGATTACTGTATGACCACGAGCAT
Organism: Didymodactylos carnosus; assembly: GCA_905250885.1. Classification (NCBI taxonomy): domain Eukaryota; kingdom Metazoa; phylum Rotifera; class Eurotatoria; order Philodinida; family Philodinidae; genus Didymodactylos; species Didymodactylos carnosus. The sequence continues at coordinate 20,988 of CAJNOQ010002718.1, read as the reverse complement.
CATCAAACTTTTCTCTCGAATGTTGTATTTTAATTTCAAATATGTATAGCAAATACAGTAGTATTTAATTTTAAATATATATATTATATAGCGCTAATACGTATTCTTCCCAACAGTGGTTCAATTTAGCTTTCATTTACACGACAAAGAGATTGCAGCTTGCATATTAAAATAGTCAGTCATGTGCCAGAAACAATGACAAAGCGATTATAGCCAATTTTAAAATATCCAATGCCTCTCCTTTTGAAACCTAATTAAAGTTCTGTTTAGCTATAGCTTGCAGTTAGTTATGCTGTGAGTTGACAATGGAATCGATTATCAATGGAGAAGATGATCATCTATTCAAAGAAATACCACATCAATATGGGTGTCACTTTATTGTTCTTTACCAAGCGATACGTAATAAAACGTATTAGTTATTACCTGAAAACAAGTAATGAATCTTATTACTCTATTGCTTATTACTTATTTTAAGTAATAATCTTTTATTACTTCACGTATTACTAATAAGCAGAAAAGTAATAAAAGTAATAAGTGAAATGATGAAAAATTATTACATGAAGAAGTAATAAGTAATAAAACAACAAGATTTATTACCGTTTTACCGGTAATAAGTAACAAACATTTATTACTTTTACCGATAATGTAATAATTAGTAAAAGTAAAGTAGCATCTCTACACATCAAGCACAATTATGTTCTATTCACATCAAATTTGATGCCACTAATTGACTCAGGAAAGCGTTGGTTACACACATACACATAATTATTCTATCACTCTCTCTCTCGACGTTATGAAACAACAGTGTCAGTCAATAATAGAAGAAATGGCATTAAGTAACACTGACGGAAATACTACAGTAAATTACTTTTTTCAAAACACTATGGGACCTTAGCGTGTAGTTTATCTATTCTCATACTTCCAGTACTAGAATTCGATTGCGGCAATGCATTGTTCTATATTCCATTTTAATTTGCCTTCATCTGTTTGGCATATCAGGTAACTGGAACAAACGCGTAGCGCGATGGCGATGAAATGTTTAAAGAGCTAATGGAAGTGGTATTGTGAATTTAGAATAATTAACACCACACAGCTTTTGATCAGTTTCGTCATTCACTGTGTGATTTGTGTCTTACTGTGGGTGATGTTTTTGCATTACAAAGTTGTACCCTAATTTACTCCATGATCGACTTGTATCGTAGTGATGCTGATTATGATAATTAAAATTAAGAAAAATAAATACCGAGAGAAAATCACTCATGATTTTTCTCTAGAAGTGTTAGTCGGATTCACATGGTAAAATGAAATTGAAAATGTGTGTTTCATTGTAGACTTTACATCAACGTGGTCGTGAAGAATTTAATGGCACTGTATCATAATCATTGACTAAAGCAATCATTGAATATCAGCATTTGAACCATACCTGAATATGAAATCAAATAGCAATATAAACCTAATCTATTACTGTACCGTAGAAACCCAAAAAAAGTAGGCACACAAAAGTTATTAGAAACGGCAAAAAGCGCGTTACGAAACTCCCGTTTTGTATGGGATACAACGTGTGTAAACGCGTTTCATAACGTTTGTTTCATTTTCCGCTCTCACGCGTTTTTCAAAAACGCGTTAAAACAGTCTTTTGTACTCTTTAGAAACGCGTAACTTTTTTTGCGTGAAAAACGTACAAAAATCGCGTATTCAAACGTTCTGCAACGCGTTTCAGATGAAACATTTAACGCGCTTTTTGATCTTTAAAAACGGGGTAAAAACGCGTTTTGGGATCAAGTCTGCAACTTCTGAGTCGTTCCAGAAACGCGTTTCATACCGTTTGTTAAATTTTCCGTTCTCACGTGTTTTATTCCGTTTTTAACGGTTGAAAAACGCAACTAATCATTCACCGTCTTGTTTTGCGGTCAGCCGAGTTATATAAGCACAATCGAAATATCAAAAAAATACCATCGCCTTTTCGTTCTTTTGCAGTTTTAGATCATCAGTTTTGTACTTCCTTTATTATAGATTTTCACTATTTTTAGATCAAGTCCCACTGGGTAGTCAAGTCTCACCTTTGGCTTAATGAAAATTCAGAAACGATTCAAGAGTTGCAGACTCGATACCAAGACGCGCTTTTATTCCGTTTTGAACGCTTAATAAAACGCGTTAAATGTTTCAGCGTTACGGAACGTGTTCCAGAACGTTTGAAAATGCAAAAGTAAGGGGTTTCTACGCTGTTCAAAACACTATTTTAACGTGTTTTTCTTCGATTCAAATGAAATATTTAATGCGTTTTTTGATCGTTAAAAGCTGAAATATAACGCGTTTTAGGGGCAATTTTTTGTGCCTGTGTTTAACCAACCTATAAGCATCCCGACCATATTGCCCTACGAGATAACAAGCATATATCAATTATCAAATATAAAAGGTTTGATTCAAGCACAAAAATGAAAAGTTATTGTATAATACAACAAAATTATTCTTACTATTTAACACTTAACGGACGGGTATATTTTGTACGTCTGTGTGAAAAAACACGTAGAAATACGTTTCCCGTCCATTAAGTGTTAAGACGCTTATTTGTAATGCTATTGCTCGTATACGTTTTTAAACTTATCAAGGTGAAGAATTTGGAACGACCGAAGATGAACAGATATAATGTTTCAGAAGGGGAAATTGATACCACTAACATAGTGAACGGGAATATAATATATTGCTAAGATATTAATTACTGAAATCTTAACGGGAGCTGAGCCGGAAAAGACGTTTCTGACTGACGAACTTAGCAATATTTATTTGTCAGAAAACAGGAGAAAAATCAAATAATTTTCGTCTTGTTTGGAATTGTTTCTTTGCTGAGGAAAATTTAGGAGGAAGAATGAAGTTATATTTTAATGATGATAAGTTATAAGGATAAATAGATATCTGTCAAAAGCTGATTTGTTTTAGAAATAGAAGAAATAGTTTTGTCAAAGTACCAGTTAGTATCTGGAAAACAATGACTGTAGAAACATACACTGTCGTACAAAAGAAATCGGTTTATATTTCAGACAGACAAGGTTATTCCTCTCTTTCATAATGATATGCTAGCAGCTTTATTCTAGGTAGATTTATTGTCGTTACGTCCCGTCAACATCATCTTTCGTTTTCGATTTCCATTTAAGGCCTTTGCTAACCAATTCAACTAGTCGCTATACAACATCGTAACCGCCAACTCCAAAATGTTTACACCACTGTTTTCAAATTTTTTCTTATGTCTACAATTTACAGCTGCAGTATAGTATGTAATTAATTCTGGATAGGAATGCTTTGGAACGGAGAAAACGCAGTTTACAAACCTTGAATGATCGATTAATTCAAAAATTGAGTAAAAATAGAAAAAACGAATAACTACTTTATTGTTAGCGCGGTCAAATTGGTAAAAAGCAACTATGTTTTATTCAAAACTTGCTGACTTGAAATAGTTTAGTAGATATTATATAAAATCTTTTTTAGTGGTAATAAAACCGTTTCTTCGGTTTTTGGTGTTTGCGTCTTTACGTCGAATTTACTACATACAATTTAAATGTATCCGGATGAAAAATTGCAGTGGTTTTCAATACATTTTTATCGAATGTTTGATTCCATTCCATACGTGATATTGTTGTTTCGCCATTCTCTTTTGCGTAAATTTCTAATGCTACTATATATTTCTTTTCCGTTTCACCATCGGCTGTTATTTTCATTTTGATATAACCGCTAAAACCTCACATCAAAAACAGAAAACTGTCGTTTTTGCGTGATTCTATAAATAGCATCACATTTTTCTAAGGATAAGTTTCAGTTTAAAAGACTTATATTTGATGTCACAACAATCAGAAACAAACCATATTATAGTTAGCGTCAAATAACTGCTCTTCTAGTATTCGTTCTTTGATGTTTGTGCAATGATATATCACCATACTGTTTGTTAGTAACCTTACTCTGCTAATATAAACTGCCCGTGTACTAAAGCCAAGGTCTAACGAATAGAACGATTATGTATGACAAAGTGTTCTATGTAAATTAAAATCGAAACGAAATGTATAAAAAACTACTACAACATACACACATATAAACACTCGCTTCACTCAACACAACCACCAGGAACTAACGAAATGCATGAATAGATATACTACTGCAGGACAAGACAGAAAAACGAAAGGAACGACGATCTAAAATCTTATTTGACTTAACTATAAAAGGTAAAAGAATGTCTAACTTTACTAAATAGGCAAGAGAAAGAAAGAGAATGATCGATGATCAAACAAGAAAGGAAGAGAAAGAATACATATTTACGAATACATTAAAGCAAAAACGAAGTACGGACAACTGCAAGCGAAATTTCTTATCTGAAAGTATAAGCTAAAGAGAGTGAGATAGAGAACGGTTGAAAATAAAGATTTTTGATTGTTTAGTAGCCTCCCAAAAAATATATCACCTATGTGTTTAATTGACATATTGAGTACGGTTCATATCTGACAACAAAAAACATCGAGAAAGCAAATAAAATTTGTCAAAAAATAAAAAATAATCTTTAGATGCCGGAAACATGTAAAATGATTTTCACTTATCGAACTACGGCAGCGGCGACGATCTCTAGGATTTTTTGAATTCAATAACGACGTATTCAGTGTTATTTTCAGTTTTTGATTTTATATGAATAAATTTAATTCCACGACGTCGAAGTTCACGTCTAATCGCTGGCATTGGAAGACTTGGATGTCTGACATAAGAAACTGAATGACGGTAGCGTCGTTTTCTTCTTCTAATGTCCAAATTTCGATTATGCTAATATTCCCTTTATCCATCTGGCTGTGGTGGTGTGAGACGAATCGTTGTTGCTAATGACGAATCAGCTAGAATAATAGTAACGACTCTTGATGGGGATGATGAATTTTGTTTGGTGATACAATTGGTGATGGTGGTTGCACTCCTTGTAACCAATATATATATGTTTCTTGAACATCTGCTCAATATTTGTTGTCATTGCGATAACAAATTGAATATAGTGAGGTCTTCAATACATAAATTAAATATCACTCATAACCAATGCATTTAATTTTAATCATTTCGGCGACTTTTCATTTCATCGGGAATCGAAATTAAAGCTAAAAATTTATCCAGTCCTTGACAAATAGAGCTGATAGAAAATTTTAATACGGATTAATTATAAAAACTAAAAGTTCAATTCAATTTGGCCCCCGTAATAGAACGGAGGTCATTCGTATGAACTTCGAAAATTTGATTTTATCTTGATCTTTAACATTATTTGTAGGATATTGAACTTTTACAACAATTTCGGAGATGGATAAAAACGAGTTCAAGTTTCGAACGACATCCATAAATTCTAAGTCTTGGTTTTTTCTGTCAACTGATATTGAACTGTTGACTAGGACTGTAAAAGTTCCCGTTGAGTTGATTTAACGCTAACTGAAAATACAGTTACCATTAAAACAACGGTAACTCTCAGTTAGTTAACTTTGTGGTAACTATTTTTTAAGTATGGCAGAAATATCCACGCAGCGGTTTAACATGACTTCCATAATCGCTAGTTTTCCACTAAAACTGTTGAAACTTTCATAAATCACATGGTTTTGATTGGCTACACATATTACTTTGTTGCATCGTCACGTTATTGCATGCCAAGCCAATTCTATCCATGGAACGTGATACAGTTCCTTCTTAAGAATTTTGAACTCGGAATGACATGTTTCCTTCTTTGTTTTCTGCTCTAATAATCACGGCATAGTTATTCGCTATCGTACTTCGCTTTCTCTCCTTTCTATTTAATTTACTAAATCATTAGTTTTTCTTTATCATTCGTTTATTTCTTGCACTGAAGAAGGTTCGCATCAAATAAACTAGGCGAAACTCGAATCATTTTTTGTTGTCACACACTGTGCACAATATCAGTTCGCAGCGAACTCAAATATAGTAGTTACATATTCAGTTTGCAGCGAATTATACTCTATATATATGTGCCAGACATATGTACAAGGTTATTCATATAGGGGGGAAGGGGGGGGGGGCGCAAAGATGAGTTCGAAAGGTAGTTGCACGATACCCTGAATTTTTTCATCAGTTCACCGTGTTATTTCGTAATGCATCAGCCAAATTTTGTATCCCAACAGCTCCGATTTGATTGTATTGGAGGTCTAGTGTAATGAGTGTCTGTATCAAATAAGAAACACCAATTTGAGATGGATGAACAGACAGTTTCTCTCAGCATGTTAGTTCTTAAAAACGTGACGGGTTTATAGCATTCACGATCAGGAGATGGGTGCATAAGCTTTTGGATCGGTTTTAGCCGTTCATAAAGCACACCAAGGCGTTTCAGATATAACACTATTTAACTTGTTTCATCATACTCATTCACTTATCGCGAACACAGCTGACAACACAACAACGAGTTGTGTGTGATGGATGGTCGACTCATTGTCTTTCCGTGGAGTGCTCTAAACCGGTAGGCAACAAATAAACGCACACCCACTCAACCAAATTACATGCCACGAAATTAGACACCCCCATCCCCTACACAATCATAAGGTATTTTTGAGAAGCTTCACTCCTATCAGCTCAAGGCGTTCGTTACCGTTTTATTAAGACTTTTCTAATTACATTGCAAGTTCATATACACAATGTTTACATCACAACCTTGAGTGTACGGTTCTCCCTTTCCAACTCAGCCAGATGTTGTGCCCCAACAGTTCCGATTTGATTGCCTCCGAGGTTGAGTGTAGTGAGTGTCTGTGTCAAATAAAAAACACCAATATGAGACAGATGAAGAGAGAATTGCTCTCACCGTGTTATTTCGTAATGCATCAGCTAGATGTTGTGCCCCAACAGCTCCGATTTGATTGCATTCGAGGTCGAGTGTACTGAGTGTCTGTATCAAACAAGAAGCACCAGTATGAGACACATGAAGAGAGAATTGCTCTCACCGTGTTATTTCGTAATGCATCAGCTAGATGTTGTGCCCCAACAGCTCCGATTGGATTCCATTGGAGGTCGAGTGTACTGAGTGTCTGTGTCAAATAAGAAGAAACACCAATATAAGACACATGAAGAGAGAATTTGTCTCACCGTGTTATTTCGTAATGCATCAGCTAGATGTTGTGCCCCAACAGCTCCGATTTGATTGCGTTCGAGGTCGAGTGTACTGAGTGTCTGTGTCAAATAAGAAACACCAATATGAGACAGATGACGAGAGAATTTGTCTCACCGTGTTATTTCGTAATGCATCAGCGAGATGTTGTGCCCCTTTGTCTCTGATTTGATTGTTGGAGAGGTTGAGTGTAGTGAGTGTCTGTGTCAAATAAGAAACACTAATATGAGACAGATGAAGAGAGAATTTCTCTCACCGTGTTATTTCGTAATGCATCAGCTAGATGTTGTGCCCCAACGGCTCCGATTTGATTGATTCTGAGGTTGAGTGTAGTGAGTGTCTGTGTCATAGAAGAAACACTAATATGAGAGAGTTGACGAGAGAATTTCTCTCACCGTGTTATTTCGTAATGCATCAGCCAGATATTGTGCCCCGTTGTCTCCGATTTGATTGTCTCCAAGGTCGAGTATACTGAGTGTCTGTGTCAAGTAAGAAATATCAATATGAAACAGATGAAGAGAGAATTTCTCTCTATTTTTATTATCATATGATAATAATTTGAGGAAAAATATTTGTTTGGTAGTCTGACGCCTTTAGGTTTATTAATGAAGGAAGTCCATCATGGGGGTGGGGTGTGCTCGCTTACACAGCTGCTGCTTTATTCTACCATTTAATGGTGTAGCTTTATACTAACGCTTCATTTATCTAGAGGTATTTCCGAGAAGGATGTTAATTCATTATTTGATGAAATTTGTGTCGATGGCGGAACTAAGATTTTTTTAATCCTTGAGGGTATCTGTACTGAGGCGAGAATAACTGTTGTACAATAGTGGAGAGATGATCATAAGTTTTTTCATATCAATTAATCTCATCGCTATTTTTAGAACTTTTTGACATCACATCTGGGTTAATTGATCTGAAGCATAATACCACATTCTATAGAAGTTTTGGCGCAAACCGAACGATCAACCTCATTTTGTAGAGCTCATCCAGCTGAGCCTAGCTGCACAAACAGCGGGGAAAAGACAGTTATCGTTAAAACAACGGTAACTGTCTTTTCAGTTATCGCTAAAACAACGGTAACTGTCTTTTCAGTTACCGTTGTTTTAACGGATCAGCTGGTTAATTTTGTGGTAACTATTTTTTAAGTATGACAGAAATATCCACGCAGCGGCTTAAAATGACTTCCAAAATCGTTCGTTTTGCACTAAAACTGTTGAAACTTTCATACATGACATGGTTTTGTAGTCTAATTTCATTGATGAAAGCAAAAAGATTTCTCAAGCTGGCTGTAGATGCTGAGGTCTCCAGAGACCTTAAAAACCGCAGTTACAAAACATTGAAGTTATATAATTTTGGTTAGTTTAGTCGACTGGCACGTGTGTGCCAAGCAAAATCATGTCATTTATGAAAGTTTCAACAGTTTTACTGAAAACCTAACGATTTTGTAAGTCATTTTAAGCCGCTGAACTTTTACAGTCCTACTCCCAGCAAAAGTAGTGGAATTTTGCCTTTTCCCAGCTATTCTGCCCCACTAAGTGATGCTCACAACAAATTTTATCCCGCTAAAAAATTGACGCGGATGGTGTTAAATGAAAGAACATTACGAACACTACAAATGTAGATAAGAGAAAGGTTTGGCCCATGCGTGGGTTTTAAGATAAAGAACTTTGAATATTCGAGTTTCGACTTCATGTTAAATTCGTACTCGTAATGCGATGAAAAAACGCTTAAGTGCATCTAGTATTGGCTGTTTTGAACTCGTAACTCATGCCCATTCACTCTATCATTCCGTTAGTATTTTAAATTAAGACGTTAATTAAGACAATTTAAGACGTTAGTATTTTTCATCTCGTAACGAGTTTAAAAACTACCACCCGTGCGAGTTTCTAGAAAATCATTTAAAGCCTAACTTCATCCCAAACCGTTTCAAACCATATGGTAGGATAGAGTGCTCAAGTCTGAACAGAACCAGATGCTTTGCAAATTGTTACGACTTGCAATCTAGAGGCTTTTGAAGTTTGACGTTAAAAGACTTTGCAGAAAACTCTACCCTTCAGGGTACTTTATCTCAGAACCCCTGTATGAGCCAAACGGTTTTTTCCTGTGTATGTGTCGTAGGACAGATTAGAAGTCAGTTCAGTTTAAAACTGTCCTACAGTAGTTCTGATTGAAATTTTGATCTGAACTAGGACAGAATGAATTTTTAATTTGAACTAGTTGAGATTAAAACGATTGCGAAGTCAACTAGTTCAGATTGTAAAAAGGCGAAATACACTGAAATATTCGACATATTTTACCANTTCAGATTAAGATCTGATAAGCGAGGGAAGAGTGAGAAAGAGAAATGAAGAAAGTGAGTGAGAGAGAGGAGAGTGAGGGTGAGGGACTGACGCCCTTTCTACTATAGAATTTGGGTTCAATGCACATCATAATTATGAAAAAATAATCATAGAAACCTATAGTTCCGAAAAACGTTTTCACCTACGTTCAGTTTTTGGTAGTAGTAAACTTTTCTTGGTAAAATATGTCGAATATTTCAGTGTATTTCGCCTTTTTACAATCTGAACTAGTTGACTTCGCAATCGTTTTAATCTCAACTAGTTCAAATTAAAAATTCATTCTGTCCTAGTTCAGATCAAAATTTCAATCAGAACTACTGTAGGACAGTTTTAAACTGAACTGACTTCTAATCTGTCCTACGACACATACACAGGAAAAAAACCGTTTGGCTCATACAGGGGTTCTGAGATAAAGTACCCTGAAGGGTAGAGTTTTCTGCAAAGTCTTTTAACGTCAAACTTCAAAAGCCTCTAGATTGCAAGTCGTAACAATTTGCAAAGCATCTGGTTCTGTTCAGACTTGAGCACTCTATCCTACCATATGGTTTGAAACGGTTTGGGATGAAGTTAGGCTTTAAATGATTTTCTAGAAACTCGCACGGGTGGTAGTTTTTAAACTCGTTACGAGATGAAAAATACTAACGTCTTAAATTGTCTTAATTAACGTCTTAATTTAAAATACTAACGGAATGATAGAGTGAATGGGCATGAGTTACGAGTTCAAAACAGCCAATACTAGATGCACTTAAGCGTTTTTTCATCGCATTACGAGTACGAATTTAACATGAAGTCGAAACTCGAATATTCAAAGTTCTTTATCTTAAAACCCACGCATGGGCCAAACCTTTCTCTTATCTACATTTGTAGTGTTCGTAATGTTCTTTCATTTAACACCATCCGCGTCAATTTTTTAGCGGGATAAAATTTGTTGTGAGCATCACTTAGTGGGGCAGAATAGCTGGGAAAAGGCAAAATTCCACTACTTTTGCTGGGAGTAGGACTGTAAAAGTTCAGCGGCTTAAAATGACTTACAAAATCGTTAGGTTTTCAGTAAAACTGTTGAAACTTTCATAAATGACATGATTTTGCTTGGCACACACGTGCCAGTCGACTAAACTAACCAAAATTATATAACTTCAATGTTTTGTAACTGCGGTTTTTAAGGTCTCTGGAGACCTCAGCATCTACAGCCAGCTTGAGAAATCTTTTTGCTTTCATCAATGAAATTAGACTACAAAACCATGTCATGTATGAAAGTTTCAACAGTTTTAGTGCAAAACGAACGATTTTGGAAGTCATTTTAAGCCGCTGCGTGGATATTTCTGTCATACTTAAAAAATAGTTACCACAAAATTAACCAGCTGATCCGTTAAAACAACGGTAACTGAAAAGACAGTTACCGTTGTTTTAGCGATAACTGAAAAGACAGTTACCGTTGTTTTAACGATAACTGTCTTTTCCCCGCTGTTTGTGCAGCTAGGCTCAGCTGGATGAGCTCTACAAAATGAGGTTGATCGTTCGGTTTGCGCCAAAACTTCTATAGAATGTGGTATTATGCTTCAGATCAATTAACCCAGATGTGATGTCAAAAAGTTCTAAAAATAGCGATGAGATTAATTGATATGAAAAAACTTATGATCATCTCTCCACTATTGTACAACAGTTATTCTCGCCTCAGTACAGATACCCTCAAGGATTAAAAAAATCTTAGTTCCGCCATCGACACAAATTTCATCAAATAATGAATTAACATCCTTCTCGGAAATACCTCTAGATAAATGAAGCGTTAGTATAAAGCTACACCATTAAATGGTAGAATAAAGCAGCAGCTGTGTAAGCGAGCACACCCCACCCCCATGATGGACTTCCTTCATTAATAAACCTAAAGGCGTCAGACTACCAAACAAATATTTTTCCTCAAATTATTATCATATGATAATAAAAATAGAGAGAAATTCTCTCTTCATCTGTTTCATATTGATATTTCTTACTTGACACAGACACTCAGTATACTCGACCTTGGAGACAATCAAATCGGAGACAACGGGGCACAATATCTGGCTGATGCATTACGAAATAACACGGTGAGAGAAATTCTCTCGTCAACTCTCTCATATTAGTGTTTCTTCTATGACACAGACACTCACTACACTCAACCTCAGAATCAATCAAATCGGAGCCGTTGGGGCACAACATCTAGCTGATGCATTACGAAATAACACGGTGAGAGAAATTCTCTCTTCATCTGTCTCATATTAGTGTTTCTTATTTGACACAGACACTCACTACACTCAACCTCTCCAACAATCAAATCAGAGACAAAGGGGCACAACATCTCGCTGATGCATTACGAAATAACACGGTGAGACAAATTCTCTCGTCATCTGTCTCATATTGGTGTTTCTTATTTGACACAGACACTCAGTACACTCGACCTCGAACGCAATCAAATCGGAGCTGTTGGGGCACAACATCTAGCTGATGCATTACGAAATAACACGGTGAGACAAATTCTCTCTTCATGTGTCTTATATTGGTGTTTCTTCTTATTTGACACAGACACTCAGTACACTCGACCTCCAATGGAATCCAATCGGAGCTGTTGGGGCACAACATCTAGCTGATGCATTACGAAATAACACGGTGAGAGCAATTCTCTCTTCATGTGTCTCATACTGGTGCTTCTTGTTTGATACAGACACTCAGTACACTCGACCTCGAATGCAATCAAATCGGAGCTGTTGGGGCACAACATCTAGCTGATGCATTACGAAATAACACGGTGAGAGCAATTCTCTCTTCATCTGTCTCATATTGGTGTTTTTTATTTGACACAGACACTCACTACACTCAACCTCGGAGGCAATCAAATCGGAACTGTTGGGGCACAACATCTGGCTGAGTTGGAAAGGGAGAACCGTACACTCAAGGTTGTGATGTAAACATTGTGTATATGAACTTGCAATGTAATTAGAAAAGTCTTAATAAAACGGTAACGAACGCCTTGAGCTGATAGGAGTGAAGCTTCTCAAAAATACCTTATGATTGTGTAGGGGATGGGGGTGTCTAATTTCGTGGCATGTAATTTGGTTGAGTGGGTGTGCGTTTATTTGTTGCCTACCGGTTTAGAGCACTCCACGGAAAGACAATGAGTCGACCATCCATCACACACAACTCGTTGTTGTGTTGTCAGCTGTGTTCGCGATAAGTGAATGAGTATGATGAAACAAGTTAAATAGTGTTATATCTGAAACGCCTTGGTGTGCTTTATGAACGGCTAAAACCGATCCAAAAGCTTATGCACCCATCTCCTGATCGTGAATGCTATAAACCCGTCACGTTTTTAAGAACTAACATGCTGAGAGAAACTGTCTGTTCATCCATCTCAAATTGGTGTTTCTTATTTGATACAGACACTCATTACACTAGACCTCCAATACAATCAAATCGGAGCTGTTGGGATACAAAATTTGGCTGATGCATTACGAAATAACACGGTGAACTGATGAAAAAATTCAGGGTATCGTGCAACTACCTTTCGAACTCATCTTTGCGCCCCCCCCCCCTTCCCCCCTATATGAATAACCTTGTACATATGTCTGGCACATATATATAGAGTATAATTCGCTGCAAACTGAATATGTAACTACTATATTTGAGTTCGCTGCGAACTGATATTGTGCACAGTGTGTGACAACAAAAAATGATTCGAGTTTCGCCTAGTTTATTTGATGCGAACCTTCTTCAGTGCAAGAAATAAACGAATGATAAAGAAAAACTAATGATTTAGTAAATTAAATAGAAAGGAGAGAAAGCGAAGTACGATAGCGAATAACTATGCCGTGATTATTAGAGCAGAAAACAAAGAAGGAAACATGTCATTCCGAGTTCAAAATTCTTAAGAAGGAACTGTATCACGTTCCATGGATAGAATTGGCTTGGCATGCAATAACGTGACGATGCAACAAAGTAATATGTGTAGCCAATCAAAACCATGTGATTTATGAAAGTTTCAACAGTTTTAGTGGAAAACTAGCGATTATGGAAGTCATGTTAAACCGCTGCGTGGATATTTCTGCCATACTTAAAAAATAGTTACCACAAAGTTAACTAACTGAGAGTTACCGTTGTTTTAATGGTAACTGTATTTTCAGTTAGCGTTAAATCAACTCAACGGGAACTTTTACAGTCCTAGTCAACAGTTCAATATCAGTTGACAGAAAAAACCAAGACTTAGAATTTATGGATGTCGTTCGAAACTTGAACTCGTTTTTATCCATCTCCGAAATTGTTGTAAAAGTTCAATATCCTACAAATAATGTTAAAGATCAAGATAAAATCAAATTTTCGAAGTTCATACGAATGACCTCCGTTCTATTACGGGGGCCAAATTGAATTGAACTTTTAGTTTTTATAATTAATCCGTATTAAAATTTTCTATCAGCTCTATTTGTCAAGGACTGGATAAATTTTTAGCTTTAATTTCGATTCCCGATGAAATGAAAAGTCGCCGAAATGATTAAAATTAAATGCATTGGTTATGAGTGATATTTAATTTATGTATTGAAGACCTCACTATATTCAATTTGTTATCGCAATGACAACAAATATTGAGCAGATGTTCAAGAAACATATATATATTGGTTACAAGGAGTGCAACCACCATCACCAATTGTATCACCAAACAAAATTCATCATCCCCATCAAGAGTCGTTACTATTATTCTAGCTGATTCGTCATTAGCAACAACGATTCGTCTCACACCACCACAGCCAGATGGATAAAGGGAATATTAGCATAATCGAAATTTGGACATTAGAAGAAGAAAACGACGCTACCGTCATTCAGTTTCTTATGTCAGACATCCAAGTCTTCCAATGCCAGCGATTAGACGTGAACTTCGACGTCGTGGAATTAAATTTATTCATATAAAATCAAAAACTGAAAATAACACTGAATACGTCGTTATTGAATTCAAAAAATCCTAGAGATCGTCGCCGCTGCCGTAGTTCGATAAGTGAAAATCATTTTACATGTTTCCGGCATCTAAAGATTATTTTTTATTTTTTGACAAATTTTATTTGCTTTCTCGATGTTTTTTGTTGTCAGATATGAACCGTACTCAATATGTCAATTAAACACATAGGTGATATATTTTTTGGGAGGCTACTAAACAATCAAAAATCTTTATTTTCAACCGTTCTCTATCTCACTCTCTTTAGCTTATACTTTCAGATAAGAAATTTCGCTTGCAGTTGTCCGTACTTCGTTTTTGCTTTAATGTATTCGTAAATATGTATTCTTTCTCTTCCTTTCTTGTTTGATCATCGATCATTCTCTTTCTTTCTCTTGCCTATTTAGTAAAGTTAGACATTCTTTTACCTTTTATAGTTAAGTCAAATAAGATTTTAGATCGTCGTTCCTTTCGTTTTTCTGTCTTGTCCTGCAGTAGTATATCTATTCATGCATTTCGTTAGTTCCTGGTGGTTGTGTTGAGTGAAGCGAGTGTTTATATGTGTGTATGTTGTAGTAGTTTTTTATACATTTCGTTTCGATTTTAATTTACATAGAACACTTTGTCATACATAATCGTTCTATTCGTTAGACCTTGGCTTTAGTACACGGGCAGTTTATATTAGCAGAGTAAGGTTACTAACAAACAGTATGGTGATATATCATTGCACAAACATCAAAGAACGAATACTAGAAGAGCAGTTATTTGACGCTAACTATAATATGGTTTGTTTCTGATTGTTGTGACATCAAATATAAGTCTTTTAAACTGAAACTTATCCTTAGAAAAATGTGATGCTATTTATAGAATCACGCAAAAACGACAGTTTTCTGTTTTTGATGTGAGGTTTTAGCGGTTATATCAAAATGAAAATAACAGCCGATGGTGAAACGGAAAAGAAATATATAGTAGCATTAGAAATTTACGCAAAAGAGAATGGCGAAACAACAATATCACGTATGGAATGGAATCAAACATTCGATAAAAATGTATTGAAAACCACTGCAATTTTTCATCCGGATACATTTAAATTGTATGTAGTAAATTCGACGTAAAGACGCAAACACCAAAAACCGAAGAAACGGTTTTATTACCACTAAAAAAGATTTTATATAATATCTACTAAACTATTTCAAGTCAGCAAGTTTTGAATAAAACATAGTTGCTTTTTACCAATTTGACCGCGCTAACAATAAAGTAGTTATTCGTTTTTTCTATTTTTACTCAATTTTTGAATTAATCGATCATTCAAGGTTTGTAAACTGCGTTTTCTCCGTTCCAAAGCATTCCTATCCAGAATTAATTACATACTATACTGCAGCTGTAAATTGTAGACATAAGAAAAAATTTGAAAACAGTGGTGTAAACATTTTGGAGTTGGCGGTTACGATGTTGTATAGCGACTAGTTGAATTGGTTAGCAAAGGCCTTAAATGGAAATCGAAAACGAAAGATGATGTTGACGGGACGTAACGACAATAAATCTACCTAGAATAAAGCTGCTAGCATATCATTATGAAAGAGAGGAATAACCTTGTCTGTCTGAAATATAAACCGATTTCTTTTGTACGACAGTGTATGTTTCTACAGTCATTGTTTTCCAGATACTAACTGGTACTTTGACAAAACTATTTCTTCTATTTCTAAAACAAATCAGCTTTTGACAGATATCTATTTATCCTTATAACTTATCATCATTAAAATATAACTTCATTCTTCCTCCTAAATTTTCCTCAGCAAAGAAACAATTCCAAACAAGACGAAAATTATTTGATTTTTCTCCTGTTTTCTGACAAATAAATATTGCTAAGTTCGTCAGTCAGAAACGTCTTTTCCGGCTCAGCTCCCGTTAAGATTTCAGTAATTAATATCTTAGCAATATATTATATTCCCGTTCACTATGTTAGTGGTATCAATTTCCCCTTCTGAAACATTATATCTGTTCATCTTCGGTCGTTCCAAATTCTTCACCTTGATAAGTTTAAAAACGTATACGAGCAATAGCATTACAAATAAGCGTCTTAACACTTAATGGACGGGAAACGTATTTCTACGTGTTTTTTCACACAGACGTACAAAATATACCCGTCCGTTAAGTGTTAAATAGTAAGAATAATTTTGTTGTATTATACAATAACTTTTCATTTTTGTGCTTGAATCAAACCTTTTATATTTGATAATTGATATATGCTTGTTATCTCGTAGGGCAATATGGTCGGGATGCTTATAGGTTGGTTAAACACAGGCACAAAAAATTGCCCCTAAAACGCGTTATATTTCAGCTTTTAACGATCAAAAAACGCATTAAATATTTCATTTGAATCGAAGAAAAACACGTTAAAATAGTGTTTTGAACAGCGTAGAAACCCCTTACTTTTGCATTTTCAAACGTTCTGGAACACGTTCCGTAACGCTGAAACATTTAACGCGTTTTATTAAGCGTTCAAAACGGAATAAAAGCGCGTCTTGGTATCGAGTCTGCAACTCTTGAATCGTTTCTGAATTTTCATTAAGCCAAAGGTGAGACTTGACTACCCAGTGGGACTTGATCTAAAAATAGTGAAAATCTATAATAAAGGAAGTACAAAACTGATGATCTAAAACTGCAAAAGAACGAAAAGGCGATGGTATTTTTTTGATATTTCGATTGTGCTTATATAACTCGGCTGACCGCAAAACAAGACGGTGAATGATTAGTTGCGTTTTTCAACCGTTAAAAACGGAATAAAACACGTGAGAACGGAAAATTTAACAAACGGTATGAAACGCGTTTCTGGAACGACTCAGAAGTTGCAGACTTGATCCCAAAACGCGTTTTTACCCCGTTTTTAAAGATCAAAAAGCGCGTTAAATGTTTCATCTGAAACGCGTTGCAGAACGTTTGAATACGCGATTTTTGTACGTTTTTCACGCAAAAAAAGTTACGCGTTTCTAAAGAGTACAAAAGACTGTTTTAACGCGTTTTTGAAAAACGCGTGAGAGCGGAAAATGAAACAAACGTTATGAAACGCGTTTACACACGTTGTATCCCATACAAAACGGGAGTTTCGTAACGCGCTTTTTGCCGTTTCTAATAACTTTTGTGTGCCTACTTTTTTTGGGTTTCTACGGTACAGTAATAGATTAGGTTTATATTGCTATTTGATTTCATATTCAGGTATGGTTCAAATGCTGATATTCAATGATTGCTTTAGTCAATGATTATGATACAGTGCCATTAAATTCTTCACGACCACGTTGATGTAAAGTCTACAATGAAACACACATTTTCAATTTCATTTTACCATGTGAATCCGACTAACACTTCTAGAGAAAAATCATGAGTGATTTTCTCTCGGTATTTATTTTTCTTAATTTTAATTATCATAATCAGCATCACTACGATACAAGTCGATCATGGAGTAAATTAGGGTACAACTTTGTAATGCAAAAACATCACCCACAGTAAGACACAAATCACACAGTGAATGACGAAACTGATCAAAAGCTGTGTGGTGTTAATTATTCTAAATTCACAATACCACTTCCATTAGCTCTTTAAACATTTCATCGCCATCGCGCTACGCGTTTGTTCCAGTTACCTGATATGCCAAACAGATGAAGGCAAATTAAAATGGAATATAGAACAATGCATTGCCGCAATCGAATTCTAGTACTGGAAGTATGAGAATAGATAAACTACACGCTAAGGTCCCATAGTGTTTTGAAAAAAGTAATTTACTGTAGTATTTCCGTCAGTGTTACTTAATGCCATTTCTTCTATTATTGACTGACACTGTTGTTTCATAACGTCGAGAGAGAGAGTGATAGAATAATTATGTGTATGTGTGTAACCAACGCTTTCCTGAGTCAATTAGTGGCATCAAATTTGATGTGAATAGAACATAATTGTGCTTGATGTGTAGAGATGCTACTTTACTTTTACTAATTATTACATTATCGGTAAAAGTAATAAATGTTTGTTACTTATTACCGGTAAAACGGTAATAAATCTTGTTGTTTTATTACTTATTACTTCTTCATGTAATAATTTTTCATCATTTCACTTATTACTTTTATTACTTTTCTGCTTATTAGTAATACGTGAAGTAATAAAAGATTATTACTTAAAATAAGTAATAAGCAATAGAGTAATAAGATTCATTACTTGTTTTCAGGTAATAACTAATACGTTTTATTACGTATCGCTTGGTAAAGAACAATAAAGTGACACCCATATTGATGTGGTATTTCTTTGAATAGATGATCATCTTCTCCATTGATAATCGATTCCATTGTCAACTCACAGCATAACTAACTGCAAGCTATAGCTAAACAGAACTTTAATTAGGTTTCAAAAGGAGAGGCATTGGATATTTTAAAATTGGCTATAATCGCTTTGTCATTGTTTCTGGCACATGACTGACTATTTTAATATGCAAGCTGCAATCTCTTTGTCGTGTAAATGAAAGCTAAATTGAACCACTGTTGGGAAGAATACGTATTAGCGCTATATAATATATATATTTAAAATTAAATACTACTGTATTTGCTATACATATTTGAAATTAAAATACAACATTCGAGAGAAAAGTTTGATGATGCTCGTGGTCATACAGTAATCCCTGCTCACCTACAAAGGTAGAAATGAAGTGTAAAGGATATTCTGACGTTAAAGATGGTTATTAAAAAACATAATAATCCTTAGTTTGATCTTAGAATTTCTAAGAATCTCACAATCTTCATAAGATTCCAGTAAGCCTCTCACTGGGATAGTTAGTTTTAAGCCTTTATGTACTATCTGTCTTGAGTGGTATGAGGGCTAGTCCGAAACCAATCCTCAATGTTGAATACTTCGCACTTCTCTGAGCTTCCAGTTGTGCTGGAAATAAATTAGGCTACGCAAGTTTGATTTTTACTCCAAAACACTTGAAAGCTTTTCTAATCAACATGAAAACTCCAATATTTTGAGAAAACAGTGAAAAATAACAAAACATCTTGAAATTTTTCGTTTTTTCTCATGCAAATCCTCAACATCTTCCCTCAAACGCTAGAAAAATCAAAAGATCTTCCTCATTTGACCCCAACTCGACCAATTGCGATTTCTGATTTGTACCAGGCTCTCTCTATCGACTGGCAAAAAAGCCATCCATCTTTATCTTCTTCCCTACCGAACGTTATTCCAGAAATATTCAAGCCACTATTCTTGACAGTGAAACTCTTAGAACATTATGTAAGCCATGCGATTTCGTCGAAAAACCGAATTTCTGACTGACGCTGTTGTTTCATGACGTCGCGAGAGAGTGATAAAAGAACTTGAGAAAACTATTCTCTATTGTTTACAGAGAATAATTATGTGTATATGTGTAACCAACACTTTCCTAAGTCAATTAGTGTCATCAAATTTATAACATGCTGAGAGAAACTATCTGTTCATCCATCTCAAATTGGTGTTTCTTATTTGATACAGACACTCATTACACTCGACCTCCAATATAATCAAATCGGAGCTGTTGGGGTACAAAATTTGGCTGATGCACTTACGAAATAACACGGTGAGCAGATGAAAAAATTGTTTGATGACGATGCTCTATGTATACGTGTGACAACAGCGGTCATGCACAATTTGAGTTCGCTGCCAGCTCATTTTTCTGTGGTTTTTTTCTTTTGCAACATGTATCTCGGGTATCTTAGATATTCAGGATATCGTGCAACTACTTTTCGAACTTATGTAGAGTATAATCCGCTGCGAACTGAAATGTAACGACTATATTTGAGTTCTTCACTTTTCTTGCATGGTGGCAAGTCATATTCTATAAGGTTTCTTTATACTGTCACATAGCTAGACCATGCAACATACTATTCGTCATAGTACGCCATCGCCTGTAATTCGTCTTTATTAAAAAATCGAAATCGTTGAAAACGACAATGGACACCATTAATTTAACTCAGTTAATCAAAAATACTTTTACATCCTTATTAACATCTGATGTATTCATGCAATCCATTGAAACAATAGTAAATAAAGCATGTCAACGACAAGATGAGCTAATTAAACAATGGACTAACGAGTTAAAAGATACGAAAGATGAATTAAGACGGGTACAAGATGATTCGAATCAAGTGGAGAAATACGGAAGCGACGTGATCTTCTTATTTATGGCATTTCATATAAAAAAGATGAAAATGTCGCTAATATTGTCTTAAAATTAAGTAATACATTAGGTTTAACACTAAAGGAAAATGATTTTAACGTTTACCACCTACTAAAAATTCAGTGGACAAGACGAAACAATCAATTATTGTTAGTTTTCTGAGATTTACTGATCGTAACGCTTTTTATTCGTCTCGAAAGGGTACTTCCATTCAGGTCCGCCCACCATTACATGACATAACAGCCGGAAAAAATTCCAGACTCTTCCCGTGTATAGCATAAAAAGTTACATAGAAATCCATATTTGTTCACTAAAAATGTCACAGTCTATATGCCTTTTCAAGAATGTCAAGTTTCGGCCCTCCTTCTAATAAAGCAACTTTGAT
>CAJNOQ010002717.1:0-22931 GCA_905250885.1 Didymodactylos carnosus | reverse complement strand
GAAAAAATTCAAAGTGACATTTTCGAAAAAGTAAATCAGCAGAAATACTCAGAATTCGATGCTGATTCCAAATATGTAAGTTTTATTGTGATTTGGTTTGGTCGGGATGATCGGCTTATCGGCCCTCCTCCTTTTGAACTTTATTTGTAAAAAGAAGAAAAGAAAAGAATTTCCATGGAATAAATGTAGAACAGCAAAAAGAAAGAGGAATAGACCCATGACATCATTTTGACTGTTCAACAAGCGAAAATTGCTAGTATAATAATTAGTAAGACAGAAGCACCTAACGCACGTAGACAGAGAATAACATAAAAGAACATCCACAAACAGAAAACACACACACACACACACACACAGAAAGAGGAGAAATACATAAATAACAACGATGCAAAATAAAAGAACAAGAAGAAAAAGGAGCTGGATAAAACGAAAGAAAGGGGATAGAAATTTTAGTTTAAAAACGTTTGGTGTTTTTGATGTAGTTTAAATAAATGAAGTTGTGAAATTTGTGAATAATTTAAGGTATGAAAGTGCTCTAAAAAAAGGAAGTTAACAAGTGTAAAGGAGAGAGAAGGAGCCAGAGATGACCAGTCAGAGAAAAGTATATCACGTTGAGGCTGGTAACGTGGGCACTCCAACAGAAAATGCTTCACGGTTTCCACTTTCTCACAAGCACACAGCCGACTAGAACTCAATTTTTTCTGAAATAGATCGAAATTCAATGGAGAAAAATTAACTCTTATTTGATTTAGCAAACAATCATATTTACGCTCACTGAGCTTGAATCTTGGCCATTTAAAATGAGGAGAGAAAAAATTATAATTTTTCGTTCGAAATTTTATTAAGGATGTCATATCATGTAGATCGATTGGTAGCGAATTCCATTATCTCACAGCCCACGGAGAAAAGGTGTTTCTGAAATTTTCCGTATGTGCACGAAACATATGAACTTGCTTTCTCTCTCTGGAACATAAATATATACTTATAAGAGGTTGTTGAGGGATCCGGTCAAAGAGGAATGCAGGTGTGAGACCTTTTTTACTTTTAAAAAAGAGCAAAATTTTGTTAATTGCATATGCGTGTTCAATCGGAATCCAACCTAAAACTTAAGTACTTTGTCCCTAGAGGAAAGACGCATAACGCCACTAACGATCAGAGCAGCTTTGTATTGTAAATCAAAAATTGGTTTCATATAGGATGATACAGTATCTATAGAATTTGCTTTGGAATGAATCTGCTTTAAAGTAGAATAAACTGTATCAGCATAAGTAATCACAGGGAGTACGCAGGATTTAAAAATCTGATCGAGAGTACAGGTGCTCAGAATATGCTTATGTCTGCGCATTAGATGGAGTGTGTAATTACAATCTTTTAATATATACCGAACATGAACTGACCAATCCAATGTTTTTGTAAGATAGACACCTAAATGTTTATGTTCATCGATGAAACGAAGAAGAGAATTGTCCATAAAGAGAGAAGGTATGGCTGATACTTTACCGAATAACATTGCAACTCATTTTTGAGAATTTAACGACAACTGCCAATATTTAGACCATTTATTTATTTTTTCTAAGTCAGAATTAATGACAAAGTGACATTTTCGAAAAAGTAAATCAGCAGAAATACTCAGAATTCGATGCTGATTCCAAATATGTAAGTTTTATTGTGATTTGGTTTGGTCGGGATGATCGGCTTATCGGTCCTCCTCCTTTATTAAATAAACCACATAATATTCAACAACAACAACAACAAATTTGTAATACAGTGCTCTACGGAGTACAAATGTCTATCTAACACCGCCTTCACTTTTATTATACCTCATCTCAGGAGACTAGTTTATATCTTACTAGAGCTTTCTTCTTATGCGCATGAGAAAACTTTGTACGTAATACTTGCGACAACGCAATTCGACTAAGAAAACGGCTGAAGTATTTCAAAGTGCAGTAAAGTCGAGTTTATGTTAGTTCGGTATTTTCTGCTAGAGTACACAATTGTACCATTTGCTCTTTGTTATTAATTGGCACTGGTGTCACACGAAATTCCATTGTATCATCAGATTTAATTTTTTGTGTTTTTGCATCTTTTTCCAGTCCAATATTTTTGACTGAATTAAAATAACCACCAGCACCAGTACCATCACACGGCTGAACATGAAGACGTGCAATCATTTTTAATGATATTGGTTGTACAATTGGTTTTAGTATAGGCTTCCATTCAATACGTGGTGCAGTACCTTCCAATAAATCTGTGTCGGTGGGATTACTAAATATCTGTTGAACAAGATCTTTGAATAATGAATTTTTTTCCTCGTAAACTTGTTGTGAACGAAATTCATAGATGGTATCGTAGTGATTATCATCATGAACATCCTTAATATAGCATTTCCACCATGAGTGAAATACGGATATTTTCTTCAATTTCTTCTTTTGATCATAAGTTAATGAATAATAAGTAAGTTGTTCTTCATTTTTGCAGTCGAATAGATATTCCCATGGCTGTTTTTTGTCATCAATTCCCTGCAAATGAAGATTAATCGAGAAAATTATAGATCTACTATTTTTATCGTACCTTGGGTTTTAATGAATCGATATTCGCTGTTACAACTTCAACTTGAAGTTTATTTTCATTTAGTCCTTTTATAATATCACTGATGTATTTTAGAGGGTGTGACTGATTATCTGATTTTAAATAGATTTTACCATATGAAACAATCATTATTAGAGGACCGTGTTCTTGGTCAAGATATTTTGTCTGCTTGCCTTTAAATATATCACTGGTTGTTAGATTTGTAATAAATTTAAGTAATGGAACACACTCCTTGTTTGGTTCATTACTTAATGAAACTGAGTATAATGAAGAATCATGAGATCTTAGTTTAATAACGTTGTTGCTTCGGGTCATGCCAGTTAAAATGAAATCTTGATATTCGACTCTGATATTTGAAGTAACAAAATTTAATGAACGAAGTGAACTGCCAGCTGAAGCAAGCCCACTATCAGTGCAAAACTGTGATTGTTGCGTATTCATTAGGGTAGATTGTGACTGTTGAGCTTCTCTACTGTTATTTGATGACTTTGTTTTAGATTCAACACATGGTTCATTCTGAACTGGTTTTGGAAATGGTGTAGTTAATTCATCTGTGTTACTAGATGACACAGATGGTGAAGAAGATTTTTGATGTTTTGATGTGGCTACTTCTGATCTTGATAATGGTTTGATTTTCGTTGATGTGTCTGACAGTGATGGATTATTGTCATTTGCTCTATAAAAGAATGATCAGTTATAAAATTTAAGTTGATTACAGGGTCAAAAGCTGCTATTTTTTTTGCATGGCCAGATGGCCTAAAGCATTTTCTACATATCTGCAGAGGTCTAAATCCGTTATCTGCTATCATTCGGCAGGGCGCACAGTTGGTTTGAGACCACCGGGGTCAGTGGTTCATAAGGTCTGGATATCCTCAAAAATACTTGAAACATAGGTTATCAACAGTACTGAATTTCATTTTATAATGTTAGTTTCCATGTCTCAATTAAGGAAGGAGTAGTACAAATCATTATAACCCAGATCATCAAATTAGAAAGTTTTGCAGTTTTCGAATGCTTTTGAACTAAAACTCGTCAGACCTTTGTGTTCTGACGTCGAAACTCAAATTGTTCAAGATTCAACATAGTTGAATATGTTTTCAATTATTGTTGAGGCTGCAAGGTTCAGACAAACCTGAGCCTATTGCCGAGTCATGATACATAACGACCTTGCATATGCCTTGCATTCTGATTTCTAGAAGAAGCTTGACTGTATAGCTGTGTTAAAAAAATGAGAAGTTTTATAGGAAAACTTTGTCTAGCAACCTGATCTTTCAAAGACTTATCCAGCACACAAACTGAAAAACGACTTTGAGAAGCTGTTTGATATAGAAAAGATGCAATCGAGTCTCGGTTAACAAACATCAAAAATTGCAGATCTTTATCGCTTTTCCGTCAAAAACTATACAAGAAATGGTCATGGGTTCATTCTATTTTGAAATAGATAGTAGGCCGAAAATAAGCATTTTAAGGAGAAAAAAAAACTAATGTCCGACTGGAAAGCCAAAATTGTCTACTGTAATATGGTGCTAAAGTTTATCTGAAATTTCTGAAATCTGATCCGCACCTAAAAGTCCCGATTAGGACTGTAAAAGTTCCCGTTACTTCTTCGGCCGTTATCGACAACGGTAAATAGAAAGACAGTTGCCGTTAAAGTAACGATAACTGTCTTTTCAGTTAGCGTTAAAACAACGGTGACTGAAAAGCCAGTTATCATTACTTTAACAATAACTACGGTTCCAGTTACCTTTGAAAGAACGGTAACTATCAGTTAGCTAACTTTGTGGTAACTATTTTTTAAGTATGGCAGAAATATCCACGCAACCGCTTAAAATGGCTTCCAAAATGGCTAGGTTTCCACTAAAACTGTTGAAACTCTCATAAATGACACGATTTCGTAGTCTAATTTCGTTGATGAAAACAAAAACGATTTCTCAAACTGGCTGTAGCTGCTGCAATATCCAAAGACCTTAAATATCACAGTTACAACCGCAGTTGTTTAGTTGACTGGCACGTATGTATCAATCAAAATCATGTCATTTATGAAAGTTCAACAGTTTTAGTGGAAAACTAGCGATTTTGGAAGCCATTTTAAGCCGTTGCGTGGATAGTTCTGCCATACTTAAAAAATAGTTACTACAAAGTTAACTAACTGGAAACGCAGTTATCGTTAAAGTAACTTTAACTATCTTTTTGGTTCCCTTTCTTATAACGCTAATTGATCAGTTAGTTACCGTTATTTTAATGATAACTGTATTTTCAGTTAGTGTTAAATCAATGCAACGGGAACTTTTACAGTGCTGGTCCCTATCTCAATTAAAATTTCATTTTATTTTCTACTTACAATGGTTGAATTTCATTATTACTGAGTGTTGCCCTTGATTTTTGTTTTTGCAATGTTGCTGACGAATTTTGACTTGTGGTTGACTCATTTTCTTGTACTATAAATGTACTTTTTACCTGTTCAACTGGTCTTTGATGTTGGCGATGAGAAGAGCTTTGATAAGACGAGAATGAATAGTTTTCCATTTGATTAAAAAGAATTTTTTTTCCATTCAGAAATAAGTGTTCCATTACTGAATCAGATCTACATATTCGTTGATTAAACTTCATCATGTACTGTGGATATCCATGACGATAAGCATATTGTTCGCGATATTTTTCAACTAAATCCATTGGAACATCTTCGCCTGTTTTCGGGGCATCTACTGCACGTGCAAATAGCTCCGCTAATTTTTTACACTCTTCAGATCGAACACCACAAATATTTGCCACAACTAAATGTATATCACAAATGAGACCTTGTTTGGCTGTACCAAAAGTGTTGACAATATGATCAATGATCAGTTCATGGGTGATTCGTGGTACTTCCGTTTTCTCTGTGGCTGTATAAGTTAATGGAGGGACCACATGGTTGATATGAAAATCCTTGCCCCAATATACCCAATATTGATCACCGTCTAAATCGGAGCCAGATATTTCGTTTGAGTGTGGTCGAGGACCATTCACTGGAAATACAATACAATCGTGAATATGTTCACGTAATTGTGGTACATTAACAGCTTTTAATTTACGAAAATCACCTGGATAGAGACATGGATTTTTTGTGACAAGCACATCGCCTGTATGGAATAGAAAGTCCTATGTGTCACAATAAGAACAGCAAAGAAAATTGATTGAATTTACCTTCCACAATGCGCAGTTTTCCTTTCGAACTTTCGTCATCTAAACAAGTATATTGAATAAAACATTCACCATACTTCAATTGACCAGTTTCATCAGCTAAACCGAACATATTTCGACCGTCTTTTGGTGGTATTGGAATACGATTTTTTAAGAGATTTTCTTTCCTATAGAAAGATATGTGAGGAAACAGAGGAAGAAGAGAGAGAGAGAACAAAATGTATGGTACATACACAATTGCATAATTTGACTTTTTTTGTGCTACTACTGAATTTGTTGTGGTTCCCAAATCTTTTATCGGATCCCAATATGTATTTGAAGGACTTAAACTTTGTTGTTGTAATGATAAAAATATTGGTAATTCATTTCCAAGATCGGACAATAATAGAATAACTTGATTATTTAAACTAAGAGGCACTTTAAAGCAAGAGAGCGATTATTTTGACATTTTGATGATAAAGAATCTTCAGAAAAAACAGTATATTTACTAGGTCTTGACCATTCACATATTTCTAAGTTCCAATGTGGACTATCAAATTTTTTCATTGATTCTCGTACTTTTACATAAAAATCGTTTTGATTTGACTCATAATCAATCGCTAACATGCCTTTACATCCAGCAATACGAACTTGATAAGCGGATGGAATATAGTCCTAGAAAACAAGTTTCTTGGCATTTTTTTAGATATGTACTAGTATCAGTTAACTGGTACCCAAACGGTTTGGTAATCAAATAATATAATAAACTCCTATTTTTTCCATAAAGGAAGCATATCTGAGTGTCGAGTGTATAGGTAACCGGCTCTAGGAAATTCTTCCTTCATGAAGAAATAGGAGTTTATTATACTATTTGATTACCAAACCGTTTGATGACTAAACGATTTGGATACCCAGTAAAAAAAGGCCAGTCAACCAGTATAAGTACTGGTACCGGTGCATACCTACTTTTTTCAACAGTTCAGAAGAAGAACAATTTACTTTTAACCATGTAAGAGAGTAAATCAGATATTTCAAACGATAACCATTGAGCGTTTATTCCACTATACAACTCTACGTGTCCCACTTCATCTCACATCTTCCTAGCACTGTGATTCAGTTTATCCATAGTTCAAATCGGGCTTATATCAAATACAAAAAAAAAATCTGTATGATGCTAGAGTATAAGAACAAAAATAAATTTTTTCGGGATAAATCGAATTTCATAACAATCGAAGATAAATTGAACAGCGTTACTGGCTTTTTATCCTCAGTTATTATGAGACACTTTTCATTTAAAATTGAAACCCTATAGAAATTGCTAAAAAAGACGCACATAGTTTTTAGATAAAACGAAAACTTTTTCTCCGCAAAGAGCTGGTTCTGAAGATGATTCGATGCAGTTTGATGAGCTGATTCCAAATATGGTATTTGTTTTTTTAAGAAAATCGTGCTTTGATAATAACAGGGAACGAAAGAACTTCCTGATATTGTTTTATTAAAAATGTTTAATTAAATTGCCTAAAAACTTAATTTTAGCTATTTATGTCAATCTTTAGACGTTTTCTTACTATGAATGTTTTCATTAGCCCACTAATAGTTGTTCTAGGAAAAAGATAGACAAAATATTCAACTTAATAATTCACTAATGAAAACTGACAACGAAAACTTCCATTTTTGGGCTAAATGCATGTCCTCTGTGAAGGAGGCAGCCTACCCAGGTCGAATTCGTCCGATCAGATCCGGTCAGATCCTTTTCATTCCGATGATTTCCGGAGATCGAGCGTCCGATCGAATCCGGAGATCGAAATCAGCTCAATTCCTTGGCGTTCCGATATTTAGTTCCTGAAGGATTCGGAGATCGGGTCCAATATTCGGAACCAGTCGGATTCTTTAATATCCTGTGACCGGAAATTGACGGATCCTATGATGTATACTTTATTGTTTTTTCTTTCTTTCCTGTGCGCTTAATATATTCACCTTTTATTTCAAGACAGGAACACTTTAAATACAATACTACAGAAAATGACAAATGAGAAGTTGTTCTTCTCAACCATTGTTCGTTCTTACCGGTGTGAGTCAGCGCTCACAGTAGTCAACGAACGTGGTGGATACGACCTAGCTAGTGGACCCTTCCAGTCTTTCGAATGAACAGAGAGAAGAACCACTATAAAACGAAAGAAAACATTTAAGGCGATTTTGATCCGTAAAACACCTGAAACTGATCACATTCTGCCAAATCGAGTCAAATCCGATGTTTGAAATTCGAAGGATCTTGTCGGATCTTTTTCGACATTTTCCGTCACGGATACCGAGCAACAGATTTCCGGCATGGTTAATGCCAGATTTTACCGAATTTTGACAACTTCCAGCATGTTTTAGTGGTGGATCCGGCTGGTCCCGTCTGGATCCTGAAGCCGGAATAAACGACCTGGGTACTGTATGTTCGATCAATATCAAGACAAAACATTTTTCAACCTTTCACTTGGTTCTTTAAGAAAAAAATCATCAGATTTGTGAGTCGTACAGTTGATCGCATACAGATCATGAAAGTCGAAAAAAATACTTCAATTTTTGGCTAAAAATTTTTCGAAAAAGGTTATTTTGAGTTTTCTGAGAATTTATTTATAGTTTCTTTGGAATTCAGTATTGACCATAACTACGCACGTTTTTCTTTAGAAAGTATTTGAAGGCAAAAATCGATCTTAATAGCGAAAAGAATGATAAAACTGCTGATGCAGAAGTTTTGATCGTTTTTTTCGATTAGTTTGCAGCACAAATTATGTCTGTCTTATAAAATTTCGTTGAAGATGTTCAAAATATGTCGGATACTTTATTCAAGCTGGCAGTATGAAGCGAATATGACTATTAAATGTTAAAATCACTCTTCAAACTTACTTTTTCTAATTTTAATTTTCGTGCTACTTCAATTGCCAAACCCAACGATATTTTTCCACATCCATCGGTAAAACAGTAATTGTTTCGTTTAATATCATCAATTTGACATGCATAATAACACTGATTTTGTCTTGGCCTATTCTGATCGATAAATGTTAAATTAATCTAAAAAACAAAGACTGTTAGACAAGCCATAACTTCATCAAGAAATACTCACGTCGACTGTTTTTGTTGTTGTAAAAAATTGTCCTACTCTTGCTACATGTGTTGCCAAATTTTTAATTGCATCAAATTCACCAAGAGTGGCAATCGCCTGATCTACTGTTTTCATATTTTGTGGTAATAAAATAAACCAAAATGACAATTCTTTTAACTGACTTGTAGAACTACCAATAAATTTATAATTTTTGTATACACAATCCAAACCATTTATCATTTTTGATTTCAATCGACGTTTAATTTGTTCATTAAAATCTTTTAATTTTGTATTGTCTTCTTCACGAAAATGAACAAGCAAAAAATTTGGTTCTTCATTAGTGGACTGAAACTGTGAGTGTCGCAATGCACGACTGCCAGAGTTGGTTTCGAATTGACGATAAATTGTTCTTAGAGGAGTCAACGTACAACATGGTATTGAGTATTGGTCATTTTCTTTTGATAATGTTTGTTTGTCTTCTTTTTTCTTCTTTGCCAAATAAACCTGGTAATCTTTAATTAACTTTCGTTCAATACCATAACAATGATCAACAATTAATTGTTGTTCCAGATAACAATACAAATCATAATTAGCTCGAGGATCATGTAATATATTTTGTACTGTACGTGATTGCCGATATTTATCTTGAAATACGTAACCCATAGTATCCAATAATTCATAAAGACCATAGGCTTTTTTGAATGATGGATTTTTTAAATGAGTTATGTTTGGTGGTGGTTGAGTAGTCATTGTTTCTGACCACGGTTCAGAATGAAGAAGAACAAAATTAAATTCAGATTTTCTTTTATCACTTGTTATTTGATTTAAAAATTGTAATGCTTGTTCGGACGAAGTAAATTGGATAAGAATATCAGAACTATTTGAAATCGTTTTGTATAGCTCATTGGATTCATCATTACAAACACTAAAACACTAAGGAAGAATAAATACACAATAAATGCACATCTTTTACGTGCAAAAAGCTTCACTGCTTAGATCTCACTATTGGTCTAAATAGTTGCTTAGGAAACTATTCAAATGTTTGCCGTCAGGTCCTAACAAGGCTCTGTTCAACTTCTTTAGCAGTATTATTTAATTATTTTTCAAGATACACAGTTTGAAACTTTTTAATCACAGACGCTGCTGCTCACCAAGACAAACCTTGTGTATATAGACATCTTTCTTTCCAGTTGTTTTTTGGAAAAAAATAGAACAAAGTAGAGCTTTTTGTCATTTTTCGATCTCAGATATCTCCAACTAAGCAAAACGACAATTCACTTCCACTACTTGAGTAAGAACTGGTTGTCTGTTAGAATCAGGTATGCACTAGGTTGAGCTTTTCGAGAATTTCATCTTGAAAATACAGCTAGGAGGTGCAGGTAAATGTTCGACGCCATAAATCGAATATTCGGATCTGCTCCTACTTTTATTCGACTGCATATTTATAAAATCTGTATTTTGCCAGTAATGGATTATTATCGTGTAGTACTTGACAATGATTTCGAAACGCATCTCGATTTACTAACATGAACTTGTAAACTCGAGTGTATACATACCCCTGTCCCAAAAATTGAAGGCTGGTTAGGGGTGAAAATTTTTGAAAAACGCCCCCGTAAGGCAATTTTTCACCAAAAAAAGTGTGATGTGCGAAACCATAATAGAAGGCCATGGCTTTTTATTCTGGGAGGGAGGGGGATAGCGTCAAGCTAGAATATTGTGTTTTCACGCATTTTGGTAATTCTTCTGAAGAACAGTCCGATACCAGTGATACACATGAAGATCGTAGTCAAAATGTTTAAGTTTTATCGTCGGGGAAAGAACTTCTTATAGCCGTTTCCTTTTTCGTTTTTCTAAAGTTTTCTATTATTTTAAGGCTGTCGGCACTTAAACTATACATTTTTTTATAGATCGCATCAAGGTATGTCGCACAATGTATCTAGACGCGTTTCCATTCTGAACACAAAAATTTTGAACTTTTATGTCTCTTACCGTTGATCTTTTCCATATTGTTGTTGTTTACGGTCCTGATGAATTGCCACTGCATATTTAAGCATGAGTACAATCTGGATATGCTCCTCACGTCTGGCGATATTCGAAGCGTTGATCAAAATCTTTTGTCGATCAATTGATTCTAGTGGAATACGGATTGTAATTTGCTCCGTCCAATGAATTCTAATTGCTAATGGTATTTTCGCTCCGTTGATTGTTGTTTCTGTTATTTTAATCTGTCTCAATTCACGATCTTGTGGTCCATGTGAATAGAATGTTGAATAAGAATACATTGATCCAAATCGACAGTGGGCACGATAGATAGGTGGAGCCTGAGGAATTACGACATTTTTCTTAGATATTGATAATTCTTCAACAGAATGAAATGGATCTTGCGTAATTGTAAACCAGACATGAGTATATGCTTCTGTCAGTACTTTATAAAGATTATCGCGTATTTTATTGGCTTCACGACGTGTAAACAGACTTTCATAATCATCGTTAGTAGATGATTTTATAGCTTTTTCATCGATGTTATTTAAATGTAAAATTTGTATCAAATTTCGTCCAATAATTTTACCACAGTCTTCTAATAAAATATTTTTAAATTTACATGATACCAACTGATCCCAATCATTATGATGATGTTCACTAAAATAGCGACAACGAAACACATTAGCCGAACCAAGATATTAGTTAACGAAACTTTTTTTGCTTCTTTCTTCCCGTCATTTTTCCACTGAAAAAGATATCTTTTCAGCACGGAAGATTCAGAGAACAAACTGTAGATAAAATTCGAAGTATTTGAAGAAACAGAAGTTCCTTTTGACTTTATTCCGATTCTATTAATTTGCAAGTACTTTAGAGTTCTAGAAAGTCTCATCTATGTCATGAATATCCCTTTTTTGGAAACTGTTTGAAACAAGCTTCTTCTTCTATAAGAGGAAAAATGAAGTTTAAGACTTAAAGAGTACGTTTGCTGAAAAACCTCTATTTTTTACATAGACCGTTAGCTCTCCTACGTTCGCACACCCCGACTATCGAACGATTTGGTTCGAGTGTTGCCAGATCAAAATTTATCGAGTCATTTTCTGAGAAGAAGAGATTTTTAAAAATTTTGTGCTCCATGACAGGTTTGTGGGACAAGACAACAAATCGCGTCAGTTTCCATCCAGTCTTTGTTGCACTTGCGTAAGCATGAGGATTTAAGTGAAAAAGTTAATGGTGTACCTTAACATATATAGTAGCTTTGCCATTAAGTTAAGCTACTTATAGACTTTAAAGCTTCAGTGCTAAAAATGCGTATCTTCTTAAAACGTTACTTTGTACAAAGTTGGTAAACATTTCATTTTCTATAATTGAATCAACTACCATCTAATATCATTTACAGAGCTTCACTTTTTAAGTTCACGATACACAGTCTTTTAACACGGACAACCTACGTGGTATCTTGCCTGGATCAGTCGACACCGATATTTTGTAAAGTTTGTTTTATTTTAAGTGTTATATAACTTATTTAGCAATAAAATACTTACATTCTACAATATCGAAGCGAAACATCATTACCTCAGTGATAAGTTTTTTCGAGAAGACCTTTGAAGTCACTGTACTAAGGTCTAATTTTGGAAGTCTCATACAATCTAAATTAAGTTGGCATACATGTAAAATGTTTTCAGAAGAACTATCCTCAGTTCACTGTGCTTTCGTGATCAATACTCTTAAAACGTCACTGGAATACGCGACATATAGCTAGTCATCAGGGAAAAAAGACTTGTCAAGGTTATATAAGTTTGTTATTTATTTTTGAAAAAGTTTATTTCGTTTTACTTACTTGGTATCACCAGCCATTTTTCTTAAGGGATACTATTACACTTATAAAAATATAAATTTTTTCCACTTCTTCCCAAATACCACTCAGACAATAATCGCCGAAAGACAAAAATGAAACGGCAAAAAGGGTTCTTACAAACCTTATATAAGCAAAATAAAAACATAGAAAAAGTTGAAGAAAAGAAAAGAGTGAAAAAACCATCATCGTGCATACGCATGGAAAATTTCATTACATATAAAATTTCCTTTTTTTTATCTTTTCTCTACATAAAAGGGTCTATTTGTCTTCAAATATTACATCTCAAGTATTATAATCATGTATATATATGAAATTTCGTTAAATACTGAAATTTTCTTTTTAACGAGTCCATATATAACGTCACTCATACCATTCAGTCGCATCAAAGGTACGGAGTACGCATGTAGAAAAAAAGAAAAGATTTCTTTGTCAGTAATGCATAGATCAAACATTTTTCAGTATACTTCGTCTTATAATTACCTATCACTTGCATACTTCGCATCACAGAAAACCTTTTTCTAAATGCAATCAAAGCTATGTATATTTGAACAGAAGTAAAAGCATATGCGTTATGTTGTTCTGCATAAATGTGAGTGTTCTAATTGAAAATTAGTGCTTCTGCTCTAAATAAATACAATTTACTGAGATTACTGAGATTATCAACCACACAACAGTTAACAATTTTTAGAAAAGTTCAAAAATAAGATGATACACTGGTCGAGTTTTTCTACTATTATTAAAAGCATATATTGCTGATATACTTGAATATATGCGCCGTATATAAAAAACGATACACCGTGAAAGCATGCTTCATAATCTTGACAGATCAGAAATTAATTTTGAAAATAAAACGGATCTTTAGCAGTTTACGGACTGCATAGATTATGTTATTCGAAAAAGAGATCTTACACAGCCAAGATTTTTCTGTCCGTGTCCGTGTGAAAAAGAAACTTTTTCTTTCTGATCCACTACAGTTTTTTACTCTCTATATGAAATGTCTCGTCCACGCTTCTATATTACATTGTATTGGTTTATAAGAAGGAACTGAGCCCTACATCGCCTTTAGAAGGAACAGAATGGTGTGTTACGGTAGTTTTTACGAGCTAAAACGTAATCTCGGCTTTATTCAATGTTCTACACTACAGATTACTCTCCACCATGCCCACATTTTTTCAACTAAATACTTCATATAAATCTCATACCGCGTCCCATCGCGTTAATTTTAGAAGTTTTACTTTATGTTTAATCATGCTTTTTCTCAAATGAATCATCCGAAGTTCCGGAACTGCTTGTTTTAAGCGAAATTTTAGGTCTGCGAATTGAGCGAGAAATGTTCAGAATTCCTCACCAATGACAGTTTACCTAATTTCTTTAGAGTGTCATGTGTAAGATTCTTCTTGCGGCATCTGTGCATCATGCAAAACGAAAATAATTTACATTTTTCAATTGTTCGATCAAAATTTGCTACAGAGTACATTTCCTAGTCTACGTATATTCAAAATACATCGCCAAGAGACCTTCAAAATTAGAAATTGAAGTCAAAACTTCTGCTTTATTTTATCTTTTATTTTCTATCATACAATATTTACTTTATCTTTGAACTCTGTTCCACTTTGCGACAAAGTGTAGATTCTATTTCAGTTGACTTTGCGGCAAAGGAAAAGTTTGCATTCTATGATCTATATCGGAAACAGTTTTCATAAGCCCCCACTGTTTCTGTTAGAGAGCCTATGGGCAAATAAATTCAATTCAGTTACGTATTTCGCTATTATTCATATAGTTTAAATATTCAGTAGAATACAAGAAATGAATATTAGCGTTCGTTCATTCCATCATTAACAAAAGTTCTTTAAAAAGGATATATTTACATATAGGAGAACAGTGGAGGAGAGAGAAAATATGTTATGGTAGGAGGAAAATTGAAAGAAAGAAAATCAAATACAAAAAAGAGTTTTTGTTTTAACTTTTCTCTGAAAATGTAAATATAGTATCGTTGTCAAGGTTGAAAACAAGGCAAACACAAGATATAAAAACCAAGATGAATTCATTCCAACGTTAAAGTACTAAAATCTCGATAAAAATTCTTGTGCTCGTCGTCAGTGTAGTCTGATTTTGTTGAAGAATGGACGACTTATACGGTACAAGATGCAACAAATGAATTTTTAACATCAGAACAAAATTTAATGAAAGTTTGTTAGAATCAACGTTGGATAAAAATGTTCTACATATTACAAAAGGATTAATAGATTCACTAAAATCTAAAAGTTTAAACGAACAAGTGACAACAAATAGAATACGTTTAGCATCATGTGAACCAACATGGTAAACAGTGGTAAAATATCGTATCTATCTATTTTATTCAAAATGGACTTAATTCTTTCGGTTGATGTCGGATCGATGAGTGCACGTATTATTCGTTTAACATATGCACCTGGACAAGATGCTTATTTACGTGTTTACAATTTGTTGACACAATAAGTGCTGATTAATATAATTGATTTGTCGGAATATTTTCCAGAAGACTACATGCCAAGTTAGGATGGTGTCAAAAAAAGAATTGAAGAACATGTTAAACGTCCCGAATACGTAAATATAAATCTGTTGAGTTCACTATATGGGCAAAATATTTCATTGAAATACGTATCTAATATGACACTCTAAAGTTAGATATCGATGTGTATGATACACCCGGCTTTTACCTTATAGCGATCCAAGATAATTTACATGAGCTAGTTAAATTGTTTCGTCCAACGTTAATATTTATATATGAAAATGCATCAGGCACAAATGATACACACCATTGTTTCATAGCACTGAACGGCGGCGCATTAGATAATTTAGAGAATAGAATATTTTTTTTAAATACCAAAGGCGATGTTGAACAAATAATGGCAGACACTGAAGATATTAGTGAGAATAATGTAGAAGAAAAGTTTTCCGAAATCCTGTTGAATGAGCGCGTTAAACGTTATAAGCTATTACTCCAAATACCATCAATTGCTAGCGACATACCGGGAAGATTACCGTCATCGTTAACAGAGTGTGACTGTTTTGATGTTGTTAGTACACATTCTAATTCGTTACCACAAGGAGTTGAGATGAATCAAGCATCAATAAATCGTATGATTCAGTTTGTAGCTAATTCAGATTTGAAAATTGCAAAAAAAGTTACTAACCTTGTGTTATCGGGTGTTCAAGCATTTTTTAATTTTGCTCTTATAACAAGTCATCGTTCACGTGAACAATCAGATAGATTATGTCCAGATGCAAGACAATGGAGTGAATTTAATACTCGAAGTCATTTTAATAGATTGTTAAGAGATGCATATGATAATGTTCTCCAACGTTTGAGTGATGAAGCAGATGGTATAGCTAATAGAGCTGCAGAACAAAATAGTTTAGATCTAATTGAATCATATTAAAAATAGCTGTTCAACAAGATATTGTTAAAGTGGCTGTCACTGAAACGGCTGTTTGTACTGCTATAACATTTGTACTGCTAACAGTATCGAAGAGTGAGTTATTAAATGATGCAGGAAAAAATGAATTCTTAACCGTATCTCAACGTAGCGCTCTAAGTGATTTTATTAGGTTTGAAGATAATCAAACTGACTTTATTTTTCGAACTATGTTCGGACCGCTTTTATTATTATTAATAGGTAAACTTTTGCTTGAAAAAGGAGAGAATGACGATGATAGCGTTTTTTCATGATTAGAGAAAGCTATAACATCATTAAATCCAACTCAGACTAAACAAATGCAGTTAAATAAGAATATGTCTTATCTAGATGTAGCACATCATTATTTAGCAAATATCCACACGACTATATTGAATCAAAAGACGAATTTAAATTTCATAATTGAATGTTGGATTTTACTACAAAAATACCTGTTTTTAGAAAAAATGTCAACTTGCGTGTATAGAATGTAAATTGTTAGCTACAAAATATCTAGCAAAATTTAATGGTGTTTCACCTCAGCTAGACAGGCATGGGACGGACCGAGTATCTCGGTATTCGGGACTCGTTCTAATCTCGGTATTTGGTATTCGGGACTCGTTTCAGTCTCGGTATTCGGTATTCGGGGACTCGGTCTAGTTTCGGGATTCGATTCGTATCGGGTGTTAACTAGTTTTATTTTATACGTTTTCCTGCATACGGAAAATACATCTATCACCAGTGAGAGTCGTTGGCCACAGATCACGTAATGCATTTCTTGATCAGAACGAATCTATTTGCCATAAAGTAAACTTTGGAAAACGATCTGTTCTTTCTTTTATACTATAACTATTTCAATATGTCTTTCTTATTTTAGACATATATCCGGTTGAAGCGTATTTAAATATTAGCTGAATGTTGCTCTGAAATCGGAAGTAGCTTTTCCGGAAAGATAGTTATTTTTATTGGCTTTTACAGCAACAAGAAGTGTGCATTGTTTTCTCTCTCGTTTAACCTATATTATTTTTTATAGTGATTGACTTTTCAAATTTAATCGTTTTTTTCAAAAGACGACCAAATTGCATCAGCCGTTGTAGAAAATAAGAATGATCATGTTAAACAAATTTTCGAATCAAATCGCCGAATCCAATGAACAGTTTGAGAAGCCAGAAATGATTCTGAAAATTTACAATCTGATTTTTTAGAAAACTTACAAGAATTAGATCTTGGCAATGAGCATATGTTAAGTTTAATTATTTCAATTGAGTTAAACTCTTTAAATAAATATGATTCATTTGATAGAATTCATTTAGCCTTATGCAGTCTAAATTCGAGTGGTAAAACATTATTTTTACACGTTCTTGTCAAAATTATTGCTATTCTGTCTGCAAATTCTGGTCCGGTCAGTGCTTAAATTATTCGTTTAACATATGCACCTGGACAATATGCTCGTTTATGTGTGTATAAATCTTTTAAATTAGTTAATACAGACGATGATATGGTGAAATGTGTTAATTTATCACAATGTTTTTCTGAGAATCAAAATGAAAATTGGCAAGGTGCAGAGAATGCTATAAAAGAACATATTCAAAGACCAGAAGAATATGAACGAACGAATTTTGTTGAAATAAGAATACCAACGCCAACATTAGAGCTCGGCATAGATGCGTATGATACACCAGGTTTTTTGTTTCATGATGACGAAGCAGTATTAAGAGAGAACTTATATGAATTAGTGAGATTAGTTCGTCCAACAATAATATTCATGTACGACAATAGTATAGTAGCAAATGATGCAAATGATTGTTTTTGGCATTAAAAAATACATTAAGCAGTTTAGAAAACATAAATATTTTCTTTTTAAACACAAAAGCAGATGTTAAAACATTATTTGCTGATATGGGTGTTAGTCTAATGAATGAATCACAATTGACTGCTGAAAATTTCGGACTATTCTTCCAAATGAACGAGAAAAACGTTACACTTTATTGAGAAATGCATCGGCGATGGTTAATGAATTACTCGGAGGGCTACCGTCAGCACTTCGAGATTGTGAATGTTTTGATATATGTTGTGTACCACGATCTATAACAATACTGAAATCCTCCGTTGACGATGTGAATGGATATTCAATAAGACGAATTATTCAGTTTTCAGTGCGAACAGATTTAAATGAATCAATTCGGCTGGTAGATGCTATTTTTTCTGATACTGACACCTTTTTTGGTTTTACATTAACAACGAGTCATAGGGAGCCTGATCAATGGCAGAAATAGCGTGATGTTGCAAATTCATGAACGTTTTTTCTTCAATTCGAAAATGAATTTAGTGTTATAAATAAAAAAGCTTACACAAATATACTCAAATGTTTTGATGAACGTTCGAATAATATAGCTGAACGTGCAGCTAGACTGAATCGATCGAGCTATTCAATACAAAATAAACTTCAACGATCAAAAAAAGTAAAAGAATTCATAAAAATAGCTGTTCAAGAGGAAGTAATTGAAGCAGCTGTAAACGAAATAATAAATGAGACAAAAAATAATTTAAGCGAAGTAATTAGTAAATTTATTGTGCGTAATGCCAAGTAAAATGAATTATTTTAATTGCAGTTCAACGCGATATACTTGTTAACTTAACAGCAACAGAAATAGATCAACGAAATTGGTTTAAACGTTTAATATTTAATATATTGAAGTTGCCAAAAATGTTGTCACGTTTAGCTATCGGTATTCGAACATTCCCGTTTATTGATCATTGGAATAAAATAGCGCCGGCAGCATATAAAAGCGAAGAAAAGTATTATAAGGTGACAGATACTTTAGATTCATCTGAAAATTTAACTGATGAAACAAAACGAAAAGATTTTGCTTCGTTGGAGAGAAATTTAGATAAGTAGATGAAAAATAAAAAGATAATATTTAGAAAAATAATATAAATTAGTGATAAAATGTTTGTCCGCTAGAAAATAGCGTGTAGTATGACTAACACATATGCTGGACGATTTTCTCGTATTGAATGTAAATTATTAGCGACAACAGATTTCTCAAAATTCAACGGTATTTTATCTCAAATTGATGAAATTAGAATATTAGGAGAAGGTGCATTATTTACGGTACACGCTGCTCGTTAGGCCGATGAACAAAATTTAGTTGTTAAAAAGTTAAAAGTATCGACGAGCAAACATTTATTGTTGGAGTATCTTGAAGCACACTATCATCGAAAAATAACATGATTAGAATTACCTCATGTCGGTCGTCTTTTATACCTTTACGAGTGTCTTCTGTCATCTGCAGATGAAATCGATGCTGAATTGTGGATAGTTCTACCGAGATATAAACAGAGTTTGAGTGATTATTTACAAAAAAATATAAGTCTTACGCACGATAACAATGGATAAAATTGTTCAAATGGCGTTAGAGATTGCACATGTTATGGACGAGTTTCATAATACTGTACTCGTGCACAGAGATATTAAAGCAAAAAACATTTTATTGAGTATCGTTGTAGACGATTTGTAGTTCAAGATCAGCGTGACATATTTCCTCGTTGTGCATTATAAGGATCAATAACTAAAGTTAGTTCATTGTTTGTTGTCCAGGTAATGTTTTTCATTTCGTCCATTTTTTGTTCTAGTTTAAGAAGGTTAAGAATTGAAATCGTTTTCACATCCCACCACCACCCCCTTACACCACAAACATGACAGTCCATCTACAGCTTTATTTTTCATACCATAATACACCGATAGTCACAATGGTCATTTATTATCATCGAATTACTCATAACTAGTTGATTCAAACTGTTGCAGGTCTACCTGATTCAACCGAATAATCATTCAACGAATAGACAGTGATTGCTCTTTGTACTGCATTGTTTTGTATAACTACTCTTTCTCAAGCCAAATTCCCGTCTCAGTCGCTTGCCACTTCTCTCTTATACTACACCAGCACTCGTCACATGTCTCTAGGGCTACTCCCTATCATGTGAATGTGGTTGTTCTTTTTCTCGCAGGATCAACATGGAACCCGCAGGGATCTATCTCCGACACATGCTTGGATCTCTCATGTCAGTTTTATGTGAGGGGCCTCTACTTCAAACCTTCTCTTATGTATTGTGATTTTTCGGCATTATAAGCACATAAAGCCAAAATTAAAATAAAGAAAATAGAAGAATACATTTGTTCACGGAGCTGAATCTTGAATTAGATGAAGAGGATATTTGTTATGTTTGTGATTTTGGGACGTATAAAGAAGCAACAGTGAATAGCATGATAGTTGAAACGATGCCACTCGCTCCTGAACTTATGCTGTCTATCACTACACAGAATCCAACGTACGGTGGTACAGTTGTTGATGTATTTGCATTCGGTCTGTTGCTGTATGAACTTTTGCCGAAATCTAGCTACCATCGTGCACAGATCAAAAGTACATCGAAAATGAAAGAATTATTACAAAAAGTGTTTCCAGTTGAGTGTAAATTTGCATACAAACAATTGATTGAATTGTGTTTACAAATGGATGCTGAGTTTGAGGCCGAAAGCAGAAGTGTTGTTAGAAAATTTAGAAGAAATTCAAATGAGTTTAAACGAAACTATAAAAGAGTGTGTAGAGTGTATGGATCGTATGAGAAAAATGCGTTTTTTTCCATTTGGTCATAAGGTAATATGTACACCTTGTTTGAATTACAGGAGATGAATGAAGGAGTACTTTGTTGTCCGCAGTGTCGTGAACAAGTAGTTAGATGGGAGGAAGATAACATA
Source organism: Didymodactylos carnosus (assembly GCA_905250885.1). Taxonomy (NCBI): domain Eukaryota; kingdom Metazoa; phylum Rotifera; class Eurotatoria; order Philodinida; family Philodinidae; genus Didymodactylos; species Didymodactylos carnosus. The sequence goes on along the minus strand of CAJNOQ010002717.1, from coordinate 2,058 downwards.
GATAATACGTTCTTTCTGAGGAAATAATTTTGTACGTGTCCACAATATAATGAATATTTTCTTTAAAAACGTTTTGTGTTGTATCTTGTCGTTTATTGAATGCAAGTTTTATGTATAATCAAGAACAAAGTCTTTTTTCATCTTATTGTAAAACCAGACTTGTAAGCAATTTCTTTTCTGGAAAAGAAATCACTTTTATGGCTATCGAGAACAAAGATGAAGAAAAGAACGGTGACCTAAAACCGAATTGATACAAAGGATGACGACAGGTAAAATGTTAGAAAATCTACCCCCAATGGATTGACTGAAAAGCATACCGTATGCACATACATATCTACACAAACAATGTAAGGAAACGAGAGAGATTACGCCACACAAACAATAAATGAAAAATAAAATGATGAAATAAAAAAGATAGAATGGACTGGAAGGAGGAGATCAACTGAGAGAGAAACGAAAAAAATTCCAAAAAATCTGTTGAAAACAGCGGTTGCTCGCCCATTCCGAGCCGTGGTTTTTATAGAACGTCAATTCCGCTGCCCGTGCACATCTCTAATTCTTAATCAGCGCCATCGATTAACTATAATTCTCTTAATAGATCTTTTTTTCTCTAATGCGAGCCATTTCAGCTAAGCCACGTCCGAAGTTGCTCAACTGTCTTTCTCAAAAGTTAAGTTCAGCTATATTTTAAGTCTTTCCTGAAAGTTTCCTTGTGTCACCATGAGATTTGAGCGAGATATAAGGATTTTGGCGCGGATAGTACAAGGCAGAAAAAAAAGGAATTCGAGGTGCCGTGTTAAAATGGTTTCGCAGTTACTTATCTGACAGATCGATCGTTACAGTAGTCAATGATCAGACCTCTAAGTTTACAAGGATAAATCGGGAGTTTCTCAAGACTGTATCTTGGCCCTCTGCTCTTCTTGACATACATTGATGATTTGACTGGTGATCTCAACTGTATAACAAGATTTTTTGCAGACGACACTGTCTTGTATTTCAGCGCTGATGATCGGACGCAATTGGTTGCTTAATTATACTTTATCGAAAGCACTACCGTGGTCCGAAAAATGGCAACTGTTCCTTAATTTTTTAAAGTGTGAGAGAGAACTATTTACTAGATATACGGATGCGTAACATAGGTCTTGTAATGTTGGGTAACTCACCATTACTGCTGGTTAAGGAACCTAACCATCTAGGAGTTATTCTGTCAAATGACCTGAATTGACTGTAACATATTAAATACATCATAAGTGAATGTAATAAGATGCTATATGAGATACGAAAATTCAAACATCATTTTTCCACTTCCGTTCTTGACCAGATTTATAAACCTTTTACTTTGCTTAGAATCACTTATGGTGATTGTGTGTATACAAGCACGTATTCCACAAACCTATCGACAAAAAGATTTCAATATAATGGCACGCACAATAAAAATTCCATCTACTGCACCAGCAGAATCTTCTCAAAATAGTCGTCGTCGTTCAGCAGAAGAGCGACGTACCAAGAAGAAGATTTGAACTTCTTCCGAGCAGTTAGAGTATCACTTACAGGGACGAAAACAACAAGTAAAAGAAAAAACGTTGCACAGATACACATAAAATGCGACTGACTGAGTTGGCAGCCACCCACTCTAGTCAATAGATGCTATAGGTAACTAAAAATCAAAAAGAATGAAGGACTGATCAGTGTAATACACACATACCAAAACGGGTGTACATACATATATTCCGTCTGTGCAATGTTTGTTCTTTTCCTTGTTGTTCTTATCATTGTGAGTGATACTTTGTTCACAGTAAAGGCAATTTAAGAAAAGATAAAGTATTCGTATTAGATCGTCAACCGACGTTTGAGCGCCCGACATTTGAGCGCCCGACATTTGAGCACCCGACATTTGAGCGCCCGACATTTGAGCGCCCGACATTTGAGCGACTCCGACATTAGACACTTTTCAATATAACTTTTTGCCGATCAGGAAAGTCGAATGATTATTCACTTCGATAACGATGATCAGAACAATTTTTTTGTCGTCCGATTATGAACTGAATTATTTGGAGA
>CAJNOQ010002716.1:0-22932 GCA_905250885.1 Didymodactylos carnosus | reverse complement strand
TGGATCTTCGAAGATCTATGGGAAGCCTCCATGGTCATATTCGGCATCAGCATGCTCGATAACCTATAACCCCTATAATATTTTGGTTCAAGACCTTCAGGTTTAACTAGAGGCAAGAAAGGGTTAACGACAAAAATAAAATTTGTTTAAAGAAATTAATCTGTAACCCTTTCTTCTGAGTTTTGGATAAAAAAACGTCTTCTGATTTTTGATACTTTATTTTTCTGATTTTCAAGATTTTTCTTCCAATATCTTAATCTTTCCCATTAGCGACCTTTTTGTTCTTCCTACCCGAGTATGAATGAGAACAGCATTACATCAAACGCTAAATAAAACTTTACCTAAAATAATTAAAACTTCCAATTTCACATTAAATTTTCAACAATAACGTGCAGAACGTTATATTTTTACTCACTGTCATTACCCTTACCTTCCGTCACCTCCGATAAGATAAAGAAGCGTAAAATCTATTTCGTTCATCCGAAGAAACGTCGCATTGAAAAGCGTCAACTGTGACGGTCGCCCAAATGTCGATTGACGGTTATTCATATCACAGAATACTTTGATCAGGTATGGACGAGTCCACACTGGAAGCTTTTCTGACGGGCTCGTACTGGAGATTTTTTTGAAGGACTCGGACTCAAACTTGAGTTTTTGTATTTCGAGTTCGATCTATTCAACTTTTAACACAAATGAACAAAGAAAAATGAAAAGCGAAATAACAACACCGTCTGTTTCACAAGAAATTAAGAATTGTTTGGGAGACGGACATGCAAAGTAATCTTATTTTCGAAAAATCAAATATCTATCCAGTGCTCAGTAAATTAAAAAAGAGAAATAAACCACACTCATCAAAAAAGAATCTAAAAGATTATCAGACTCGAAATGGACTTGGGACTCGGACTCGCCTATGCCTGACTCTGACAACACAAGAATAGACGGTTAGGGTAGAAGGAAAATGATAGATACTACCTGCTGACTCGATCATCCTAATTGAGTGAACACTTCAGCACAATACGCATCGTTTACGGCCTATGCTGCACAAATATCTGATCTATAGTTTCGAAAAATAGCGTCATAAACGCTATGAAAACATTCTCGGATACCTTAATGAATTTTCCTTCATACTTCGATGAATTTTAGATTTATTTGCTAACAATTTCAAAAGATGCGTATAAGCTGTCCTGGATTTCTCGATCGCCATGGTATCTGGAATAATGGTTTCGATTGTCCGTCATCTTCTAATGGTCCTATACGCGCGTGTTGTGGTACAGAAAATGAACGTTATTGCTGTGTTCCTGATGACGATGATCAAACAAGCCATAACAACAACGATAATATCTATTTTTCAAATAAACATAAATCGTATCAAACACCTTTCCCATCATCAACATTGAAATCCGTTACCTACTCATCAACAGCATCATCGAATGATCGTTTTTCTAATCATGTCTCATTTTTAACTGGTGCATTTGGTCTATTGATATGTTTTCTCATCTGTATTTTATTTATGTATTTGTATTTTCAATTTATTCAAAATCGTCGCTCTGTTAAACAAAAGCAACCACCGAAGACGAGAAAAAGCTTGGTAAAACAACAAATTCAACAACATGATGGTCTGTTAACATTTACAACACCTCATGCATTACCATATCGGAATATGGCTTATTTAACAACAACATCTTCTGCATCATCTGCCTATCGTTGTTCTCAACAAAACCGTATATCAACGGTCTCAAGTGGAACGGGAAAATCTTCTTCATCACGTACAGACACATCAATTTGTGATATTACACCATTAAACTTATATCCAACAATGACAACATCATCGATGATAAGAGAAAATGATCAGACAAACCAACAGCAACAACAACATTTTAAAAATACTACTATATCATCGCCATCTTCCTCATCTTGCTATGTTTTTCCAAGTGAATTGGAATATTTCTATCCTAAATAAATAAACCAACGTAAAACCAGCTCCGACCGATAAAAAAGAATGTTTTCTCAATTGTCAAACAACACGTCTTGCACGAAGCATAAAAATTATCACGAAACATGGAAAGGAAGAATATGTATCTGCTAATATCAAAAGTTTCAAAGATGTACGTGTAAAAAACCTGATAAAAGAACACGTTTAGTACGTTTCATACAAACAGAAGAGGGTAGTTTAGAGCATCATTTCTACATCTGTTTTGAAATCAACAAAATTATTAATTCTATTTTCGATGCCAAAATTCCATCGTCTAAATAAAACTCGCGAATAATCTTCCTTTTCTCTCGCTCTACGTCAAAAGTATATATATATGTATAAGAATAGTTAATAAAATAATTTTTCTCTAGTCATATTATTATTTTCCTGATGATGATGATGTACAGAGTACTGTTTGAGAGTGTACCAGGTCATTTATAACGTCATCCTTTTTCTTCCATTTCTCTTAGCTTTATTCGACTCATTCTTAATTAAGATCACTTTTTATAAGTAAAGAAATAAAAATGATCTCACTTTGGAAGACGAGCTTGTAGCTCCTATTGTAATAAAATATAGATTTCTAAACTGTATATAATAAAAATTGTATAATACATAGAGTGAAGTGAAAGTGTAAAACATTGTATTGAAATGTCTACGTTAAACAAAAGTTTTTCCGTGTATCATACATTCGCTTTAAATGTGTTTTATTTTGTAACAATCCAGCTCCTTATTCAATTTTTGGGTTTTTCATCACCAACATCATTACAAATTCTCAGTATTAATTCACACTGGAATGCAGATGGTACATTTAGAACGTCACCAAAACTAGTTTATCAAAGCTACGGTATTCATACATGGGATGAATTCAGCATGAAGTCAGCTGTTTCTGCTGCATTACCGAATAAGGAGGTGTCATATCAGGTACTATTAAATGCAATAACAACTAGTTTAAGAATCCATATTTTAATAAAGTAGAAGCTACAAGCTACAAAGTTTTCACTTTACTCTATGTATTATATATAATTTTTATTATATACAGTTTAGAAATCTATATTTTATTAAAATACGAGCTACAAGCTCGTTTTCCAAACTGAGATCATTTTTATTTCTTTACTTATAAAAAGTGATCTCAATTAAGAAGCCTCGCGCTATTTACTTGTTACTTCTCTTCATTTCTTATGTTAACAAAAAATTGGCGTCACCTGTTTTTGTCGTCAGTAATTATTTAAGCTTTTATTCGTTTAAGCGAACATTTTCAAGTTCGAAATAATAAATACAATAGGAGATTCTGTGACGATCTTAATAGGTTTTATGTAGCAGTCGTTTACGAATTCATTTGTCGAAAATTATTCATGCACAATAATGTGCATGATGTTTTTATCATTATTATCATCAGATAACATATATTCTTAATAAATGAAAAATATAATGATGAGATTTGATGTTGTAAAATGAATGAAAGAGATGCTCATCATTGTTACGAACGGTAACGCTGCAAATTTCACATTTTAACATCATCATAACTGGACACTAGTTCAAATTTGTGTAGCGGGAAACAATCTACAGCTTATGTATATATTTTGAGCGTTTTACACCTTTATCTACGATGCAGGTAAAAACTAGAAATGGTCGTAAAATTTCGTTTCTATTATCCAGAAGTAAAGAATCTTCTCTCATGCGCAAGCGGCGCTGGAAGTAGAAAGGATTATTTTTGGAAATTTTGATATGATATTACCTTCTGAGAGAAAAATGTCATCATCTCAAATTTTCTTCAGGGAAATTTTTAGGCTCGCTAGGAGAGAAGGACATACATTTTTGGTGCAACTGTGTTATTATCATAAATGTACATTCTTACTCGACGAATTCTTTACTTCTGCTTTTATCGTTTGAGTTGCAAAGTAACTGAACTGAGTAGTCGTAAATTGTGATATAGTTGACGATTGATACGATAAGCATGATTTGATAATATCAAAATCTATTCGTGTGAGTCGACATCTTTTAGGACTCTAAGCGTTGTAAAAGGCGTATTTTGATGAATGTAATTAACAGCGAATGTTACGCAATCGTTTTAAAATGCTTCAAAAATAATAATACTGAGGGCATGAAAAGGTTCAGATCCTCAACTTGTGTTCCACCAGTCCCTCCTACTCTTCTCCTTTTCTTTTAAACACTTCAGCTCAACTAAATGTACCGAAATGAAACACCGTATATGTGCTGTGTGAAAATTTTTCTCGTATTTATTTGTTTGTAGGTAGCTGCATTTCTCGCATTCTTACCGCAGTTTCTTCCTATATTTAAGCGGACAGAATCGTTAGAAACGGTGCGAAAACTATATCTTTTTCCAACGTATTAGCAAACGATTATTTCAAGGACCCTTTAAATGCATGTTTTCAAATGATGTTTTTGTCTAGAAATTAAATTCAAGAAATATATTCATTACAGTGCAAAGATCCAAACATATATGTTTTTTGATTAGTTAAACTGTTCTTGATTTTGTTCGTATGTTGGGAACAGAAAGAAAAAGCCCGTGAGCAAATACAACGATAACAAATAATAATAACAAAAGAAAATGAATAAAAAATATAAAATCGGAATATTAAGAAAAAAACGAAAATGTATTTAACAAACACAGAGAGAGCCCGCAATATGTAACGAAACCAAATGTATGTTGGATAAAAAAAAAAAATTCGATTTTGACTTAACAGTTCACTACGAATTTGAAATAAAAAGACATAAAGAGGACGAATTTAAGGAAAAAAAATTATTTTAAGGTTTCCCTATGTAAAATGAGGAGAAGAAATTTGTGCTTAACATGTGATTTTTTGATGTGACAAAGAAAGAAAGAGTGATATTAAAGTGACTGTCTGTGTATGATTTTCTGATTAGGCATTGGGTCATTACTAACGTGCATTAGGAAAAGAAAAGTGTAGCTCATACAGAAAAAGAAGATAGATTTTAAATACCACAAAAAAGAAACAATCAGTAAAAAAATAATCTCACACATACTGATTACCTGATTTTACAGGCATAAATATCCATATATATAGTTATAACTCACTGTAAATAATACGGAAAAAGAAACTTGGACTTTTTTTGATATTCACAAAAGATTATATACATTCAGGATAGTATACAATTATCCTGTCCTTTGTCTAATTGTTCTTTAGATTTTTTTTTATTATGATGTTTTTTATCTGGCACATCACCTTGTGGCTGCTGTCTTTGTCTTGGAAGTGACTGTTGCGGTTGTTGTTGCTGCTGCTGCTGCTGCTGCTGCTGTTGCTGTGCACGATAATTAGTGTCTCCGACCTGTGTATCACCTTCTTTATATAATCGTTCTTCTTCATCACGTAAAGCCAATGCCATACGATAACTTAAACAATAAAAGAGAAGAAATATTTCAAGTTTTACGAACTATGTGGTTAAATAAGAGACTCAGCTAGATATGCATTGATTAAGAATCGATGTTACGGTATTCGGCAAAATTGTTTTGACTCGATTATAAAATCTCTTAGAGCTGCCAAATATCTGTAGAGAAATGTTCACTCTACAAAACTGGAACGTTAGAAAAGTTATAATGTTATTTTTAACCGAAATATAGGCAGGAAATATAGGATATATAGACATTCAAAAATATGCAAAATCGTGATAAAATAATAAACGATCGTTTTTTTCTTTTTTACGATTTTAGTGCGTTTTCAATGTATTATATTTTCTCTACATATAACATCAGAATTTTTCTATCGAAACATTTCTTTACAAAATGAGACATTTGTCAGCTCGAAGAGATATTTTATATCGGTTCAAAACAATTTTACTGAATGCCGTAAAATCGATTATTAATCAATGCATACTTAGACTCAGCATTTATTTACATTAGAAATAAGCATTTTATCAAAAATTTTATGTATAGTTTTACGACTTGTATAGATAAACAAACCTACTCTTGATGCTCAGTTTCGGTTTCTTGTTTTTTAAATATTCTAAAATGTCCATTGCAAAAAATACTATCACCATCAATATTTCTTAACGTTTCCCATACAATATCTGGTTGATTTAAAAACCCTTGATCGGTCACTAATACAAGCAAATGAGTCTGAAAAAATATTGAAAAATAAAATTATCAATTATAATATAGCCTTCCTTGGTTTGCTTATCTCAGAAACATAGATTTTTTTCATAAAAAGTTGATACTGAGCTAAGCACTTGGTTCGATAATCCAAGATGTTTATTCTTAGAGTCCATACTGTTGTTGCCAATATTAGAGGTTTCTGAGCTCTTCTGAAGAAGTTTTCTAAAAAGTTTAAAAAACTGATTTTTCTGAAATGCTGATGATATTCTAGTAAAAGTTCAGAAGCAAGAAGGATATCAGCGATGGGAATTTGTAGAGGAAATACTTTTGGTTAAAATTTTATGCTTCTCAACGTTAACTGGGCGGTATGATCAAAGGTTACAATAGTTTTACTAAGAGCCCTAAAGTCTGTACAATACACTAGGAGGGTTGTTGAGATTTTTAGCTTCTGATGACTGCCGATAGTTAACAAACACAAACATTTAAAAACCGACTCTGTTAACTTCTAGCCGCATGTGATAGTTTCATTTTGGAATCAACCCGAGCTCTTCAGCATCTATCCGAATGAAAAATTATGAGAAATTTGAACAGCCACATTCTGACTACTGTTGTGGCTACATCTCCTGAACTGATGATGACTGAATGGAAAAAGAAATTTCATCACTATGCTTCGACATTCTATGAAATTTTGTCAGGATATAACTTATGGTCACCGAGGTAGATTTCGGTCAGAGGACCTTAAGTATTTCATTGTTCATGCTCTCAATAGTCCTCATATAATCTTACTGGCAAATTGTGTACTGTATATGATATAGTAATGGAACGTCTAACCATGGTTGCCGGCTGAAGAAATGGGATCAACGGAAAAAAAACTTTTAGCTACTTTTTCTAGAAAAAATAGTCAATTAATAACTTTTCTTTGAAGATAAGTATGTGTTTTAGTAGATTTTGCTGATGAAAAAAAGTGAGAAAAGGTGGCAATCCTGCGTCTAACTCACACACACTTTTGGGATAGTTTTTCTCATTGCTTACATTTCTTTTATAAATAGTACTAAAATGATTATTTCGAAATAACACAGCTAATTGATTATCACGCATTGTTTGATTTAATTCGATTAAACCATGATATGTTAATTGTGATGCATTATTTTCTAAAAATTCTTCGATTAATAAACCTATTTTGAGAAATATAGTAAATGAATACAAATTAATAGACAATGATATAGTCCTTGTATATGAAAACTGACCTACTTTCACGTATTAACTCTTCTTTATCCGAATGTCTTTGAGTAATAATTTTTTCAACTAATTGATTATAGCCCAAATCACCGATGATTGATAATAACTCAGTTTCTTGTGGATCAATAAGCCATCCATGTAACAGTTGTATACCCAATAAGTCGAATATGACACATTCACGTGTATATTCAAATTTATGAACACTGATAATGAGAGAGACCGTTAGTTTTTCAAATATATTAGAAATAGGTACAACTTGTCAAACACTAGTCTCGAAGAACAGCTTCAAACGAAAGCAGAAACGCTGATTTACATAGGAATTTTTGTAGATAATTGCACACGTTTTTGTATAGCGAGACAAGCTTATTTAGTTCACAAAGAGGATGAAAAGAAATAGCAGAAAAAAGGCAATACCACTCACTTATTTTCATGTACTCATTCTCTAATAAAATAAAATATAGAAACCTACCCATCAAATTTAACGTTGACATCAAGGCCCGTTTTTAACTTATCGAGTACAGCCATAGCATCATTGACATTTTGTTCATAATTTAATCGTTCTTCAGCTGGTATATTCTAAGATATATACAATGTGATCTCTTGAAAGAAATCATAGAAAACAAAGGTAACCTACTTTGGGAATACATTTGAATAAGAAATCGACTAAATAAGCTAAAACTCGGTCAGCAGATAATATGCAAACGTCGCCATTAAGACGAATCTAAATGGAATAAATTAAGTATAGTATTCTGTAATGAAAAAGAAAAAGAATATATACAAGATAATTGTATGGTATTCTGTACGCAAATCTTTTCTTCCGTGTCACTGTTTTGCCTTGCGTTCAATTTTTACTCCAAAAATTTTACAACATATATTTTGGTAACATAGTCGTTAGCAATATGTTTCTTGAATGGAACTTTCATGGATGAATATATAGGATGATAATATTCAAGAAGACTAATTGAACTTTGAGTATTGCATGTTCAACGTGGTGAAAAGTAAATAGTTTGCACAAACGATTAATAAACACTGAGATAAATCAACTGATCCTTTTTCATTATTTTTATAGCTTACTTTTTGTCTTATTAACAACACATTCATGATCGCTAATAAAGGGCATGGTCCATTCTCATTTTGTAATAATATTGGAACTAAATTTGTATCAAATTCAATCCATTTCACGAAATATATATCATCTTGCCGTGCTTGTTCATCTTGTTGATTATTATTATTTACGGTTACACTCGATGGTTCTGGTTTTTGCTGAACACTTTGCTTTAACTCTTGTTGATCTTTTATTTCTTCGCTTGTATTACCTGTTGGTACTGAAGTTGAATTATCGCCAGATTGTTTTTCATCCGTATCAGTTGTGACGACAGTATTAACAGCTTTATCGTATGAATTTGAGCGTAATCGTCGTTTTATCGGAAGCTCTCTTTGTTCTTCGTTTGTTGTTTTTGTTTCATCAAAAACGGCACAAGGTTGCGTGTCAATAAGCTGTTGGTTGTCTGTTAATGTTTCAGTTGGTTGTTCAGAAGTAGTAGAAGAAAGGGCTGCCTGTTCTCGTTCCTCATGGTAATATGCCATAATTGTTCGAAGAAAACTTAATACTAATATCTAAACAAAAATGTCCCTACATCGATTGGCAAATATCAAGCATGAATCTATTTTTCATAGTTTTCGGAAGAAGTCCTTAATTACTTAGCACAAAACTGGATCGTAAGCCCTAGGTAAACACCGATATCGATAATGTATCTGTATACTGTGTCGGTATGATACTGCAAACGTATTTTTCTTTACATTAAATAAAGAAAATCAGCTTTAGACTATGTTAATTCTATCTTATTTTTTCTTTTGACATTCAGCTGACATTTAAATGAATGTATTAATTTTATTTGTCTGTAACTATGTAGTATAACTTTCTCATTTGTTTTGAACAATTATAACTCTGCATCTACATATATGATTCTCAGCTATTCCCGCACTTTATTAGAATAAATTTAGATTGTATGTGAGATATTATATAGATGATTATTTAGTTTGATATATCAAGAAAAAAATGGATTTGTTAAACTTTTTTTGCAAAAATCGCAGTTTTTCAATGAGTATTTCTCTCTCTAACAAATAATAACAAAAAAATATTTTTTGGAATAAAAACATAAGTTCTTTCTGTATACAGTAATAATTCTGTCAAGTGGGATACCACTCCACTACAATACAATCTGATATTGATGTATCGGTATTGGTGCATATCTAGGGAGCACTACGGAAAATAAAATATGGATAAGTTAAGCTTACACTTTATTGAGCTACCGTATAACAGAGGCAAGTACACCACTGTTTTTATTCCTCTCAAGTGTTTTGTTTTGTCACTTTCAGTTAAATGGATCAAAACTAACTTCTCTACCCCTTCCCCTCCTTACTAATAAGAAATTCTTATGATTTCTTGTGATGTTTGTAATATTGTTGTTATTGGCTGACGGTTGTGACGGTAATCCACGTAGTACAACGTAATTATAATTCTTAATCTGACCTTCTTCTAATTGAGATGACTAAGATGAGCGATTAATCACAAAATTATCTAACAGACTCTGCCTATTCTGAGACGTCATGCTGTCAGTCATCGTAAATGACTCACTTAAAACAAAATGTAACTATAAGCTTGTTTACTTCGTCTTTTCGGCGGCAGAAAAGTTGAAAAAAAGACAAAATGGCAATTCGCAAAGCAAAGTGAAAAACAAAGTGGCATATACTTTTCTCAACATGGAACTTCATTATTCAAAGTAAAACCCATTTTGCTCTCTCTTATCCCACTAATCATTAAAACCCCTGAAGTAATCTGACCGCTATGCCTTTTTTTAAAGTGAAAGTTATCTACTAAAAGTATTATCACGTTGAACCTAGCAATCAAACCATCATAATCTCCATAATAAAAATAAAAATAAATAAATGATAATAAAACAGAATTCTCTTATAACTTTGCTTGTAAAACTTCATTGGCCGCTTTGGTCAGCCAACAGCAAAACGGAAACAACGATGTCACCCAATCATAGCAAAGAAGAAAATATAGGAAAAGTATAGGGAATATTTTCGAACAAAATGGCGAAAAAATATTTCCATGTAAAATTAATGTTAGTTTCAACATTTTCTTAAACTTTTGGTAAATACGTCTTGCAGAAAATAGAATTATCTGGATTATCTAGTGTAGTGAAAGTAACCATGGTTAACCGCCAGTTTCGACAACATGGGTTATTTCGCGGGTCTTACAGCGAGTGTGTTACGCGATCTTGGCGCAAATGTCAGTGACATGTTCCCAGAAAATCGGTGCCAACATCAGTTTTTATCAAAATTCAAATTCAGAATAAATAAATACAGCTGAATATAGTTCAGCTTTAAGAGTTCAATATCTCGTGAACTTTATACGGAACGCTTTTCGAACTTTTAGAGAATATAGTTCTTGTCCCTGCTTTGCTAAATAGAGGAAGAACATATTGTAAAATTCGTCATGGTATTCATTAACTCTTACTGAGAGTGGCGCCGAATCCGAAAGTTTCGCTTTGGGGTAAAAGTCAGTTTCTGCATCAGCTGTGGCAAAAAGAAGTGATCTTTACCGTTACGAAATTTATTGCAAGTATCATTTAAGGGCACGTTTGGACATGTTCTAGGTGGGAAAATATTGGTGACAAAAACTTTTGAAAATTTAACAGGAAATGTAACAGGAAAATTAACTCAGGAAAAAAAATTTAAAAAAATGTAAAAATATGGTCAAAAAGGCGAGTATTTGAGACGAAATACGGTGAAACATGATAGCATATGAAAAACGATATTGTATACGATGTCGTATTTAATGCTATACTGTCGTTTCCCTTCCGGCAACATACGATATCGTAATACTATACGTGAAAATACGACACGATTACGGCACGTATATGTCAAATTACTATACTGTTTACTGTCGTATCCAACATCGTACATGATAGTTTACGACAGTCGTAATCATGGACCTGGGATATTTCAGATGGATTTGTCGACGTGAAAAAAGTTGAGAATAGAAGGTGAATCTTTTTGCCAAGCAATGATATACGCGTGTCTATTAAACCAGCAGGATTCGTCGCCTGAAATCAACCAGAATCAATCGAGTACGGCAGTCGGAATTCGGAGATCAGGCTTTTGATGATTTCTAGTACTGATCGGGTCTGAAAATACTGAAAGTCATCGGATCTGTCTTCCGAAAACGCCTACCTGGTTGCAGACTTTTGTTTCAGTTTTGCATTCAAATTACTGTGCGTTCCTTTACTCTTGTTCCAGAGCGTAAGATTCAATTGGAATCGATTGCATTTGTTGTGCCTGCTCGTCATGATCACTTTCTTGTGATGGAAGTCACAGATGTGCTCTACAATGTCAAACACACATTTTTTTACCTAGAACAAAATCATTTTTCAGACGAAAAACATTATCATTTATTAATTTACAACACAGACAAAAGTTTTTACTAAATAGATTATTGAACAATCAGCGAGAAATTGGTTTTGCTTATTAACGCAGATATTGTTTACGTATGTTATATGACAGACTATATCAGAATTTTATTTGGACGTTGATTTGCTACTAAAACTAACTTTAGTATCTCGCTATATAATGATTTAAGTATGTGTTTTTATGTATAATTTTAAAATATCTTAAAAAAATGTTCCCAGAAGATCTTCAAAAATCTTAGTAATTCATCTAAACATTCAGACTCATATCTGCTTCTTGTTATCAGTTCCCTATATATCTTCCTTGTTCTTTCTTGTTTTAATATTTTCTAGCACAGGTAGGATCCTGGAGTCCGAAAATCGTGTTTAGCCAAGTCCCTAAGCTAGGCACTCTATTTTGCATTTAGCTGAGTCAAAAGATCTTGTCATAAGATTTTAGTAAGAAAATAGCAGATCCTGTAAGATCTTGAAGGATGTATTTCACCTGGATGCATTACACTCTCGCAGAGTATATTCTATTCATTCATTACAAGTTTAGAATGATCTTCAACTATTTATCCACAATTGAGCTTTATAAATTAAAATATAATCTAAACTACCATAATAAATTAATGTACATCAACTTCTTTCAATCATTACAAGCAAAAACTTATAAAACCAAGTCTTAATTTGATTGATCGGCAGTTAGGCAAAATGAAAATGGTATTATTTCAAAGGTTTCGAAATAACTCATCTAAGTTAAGATGCACAAGTCAATTTCATTCTATAGTCAATTTTCTCTTGTCCTACTACTTTCGACTACTTCAACTTTCAACTTGGTCAAAGCAATTATAAAATCTAGACTTAATCTCAAGCAGAGACCTGTACACACTAAAAAATAATGTATCGCAAATTGCGACATAATGCGCAACATAATCATCTGCAACATCAACAAATATTGTTGATCTTTTATTCAATTTCAAGAACATTTTTGGTTCGCTTTAGGTGCAGTACGTAATGTCGACGAGCCCAATCGGCTCGTAATTAGAGATGTGCAACCCAACCCGATCCGAAGGTTGGATACGGATACGAAGTTGTCGGATACGGGTCGAGTACAGGTTCTATTTCTTTTTAATTTACCCGAAAATCGGAAGGTTCTAGCGGAAAACCCACCAAATTTTAGTAAAAAAATACGGAGATGCGCACGGGTACGAGTACAAAAATGGTACCCGTGTGCATCTCTACTCGTAATATTCACAGACCTTCAAAACATTTCGTTTCCCAGATCTGAGGTTAATAGCGTAGTCAAGGCCTGTGACTGGTTCTTTTTCGTCAGCGAAAAAATGCTTAACGTAGAAAAAAAGGTTAAAAGGACATAGACCTTTTTCCACGAATAACTTCAATTCGAAATTGAAAGAACTTAAAAAGCCCGAAAATTTTCTGATCTTTTACGTATTAGCGTTACCCGTAGCTCATCAAAATTGAAGAGAAGTCGAGAAAAATCCTAATGAAGACTGTTGTGGTAGTAAAATATAAAATTTAGCAACCTTTTGAACAGAATAGATCCTGAAATCACTTCAAGATTTGTGTCTAAAAGTTCTTAGTAGCGGCGACACAAACATACGACACATTCTTTTATGACACAATTTTCTCAGAAGTGCTGCGACATTATTTTTTACTGTGTAGTTCATTTGCTGTCACTTCTCATCGCTCTTCAAATTTCAGAGGCGCTTAAACGAGATCGACAGCTGTTTTCATGGTAAAGGCTCATGTAGAAAATATCTGAAGACCAAGTACAGATGATACATTACGAGACAATGGAATTTTCTTTTCAAACTTTTTTTTGTCTAGTTTATAAAATGATCGAGTATGGAATAGAGAAGATAATTACGAAAATATTCATCCAGTTCGTCATTAGATGATCTTTTACATTACTTTTATTAATTTACCAACACAAAATCACAAAGAAAACTGCATAATTGCCAGATAAAACAATATCAGATAATATTTTTCTATGTTATGAATAGTCTGAGCGCATGAGTATTTGACGTTTCCTTTTCAATAAATTATTGTGGAAAGAGCTTTAGATTACATTTTTATTCTCAAAAATAAGTCATTAAACACACTTTTTATAGACTGTGGATATTTAGAGAAAACATCTTCAGTATCATACGTCAATAAAACAGATGATTTTGAGTTATTGGTGACTCGCCTATTCAATTTTTTTCTTTAGTGTAATTTTTGTCGCGTTTTTTATTTCGTATGTGGGTAATCTTTTTCTATTTAGGGTTTTGTTTTTGATTAAGTAATACATAATGTCAAAATATAGACCTTCCTTTTTTTTAACATTTGGTCTGATGAAGAAGTAAAATAATAAAAGTGTCTATTCTTTTTTTACTTTTTTATTAATTAAAAACTGTCTCTCTATTTCTTTTTGCAGAATTTACTATTTTTCGATTTTATATCATTTATGCACATTTGCGTAAAAAATGAATGAAATAAATCAAAATTTCACAGGCAGAAATAAGTTAGATTTAAAATCCCTCTAACAAACAGAATTTTATTTTTTTTCATTTATAACTTCGGATAATCAAAATAATTTTTACAGTACAGTATTATTTTAAGATCCTCTGTCAAAAGCCTATCTCCGAAACTACAAGTCTAAAATGGATCAAATTTTCAGGAAATGTTATCCATGCCAAAGTATGATGACAAAATTTTTTTTTGACTTACTCTATCTCCTTCACGATATGCCGCCACATTAAGGGGCAAAAGATAGGGGTTGCCGATACCCAAAATATCCAAGTAAACAATAAAGAGCTCGCGATGGTTTGAAATGACACAAACACCTGTAGCTAGGGATTAACAGCGCCGAGTTTTGAAATTTTGCGACATCTTTTTTTGGCAACTACCAAAAGCGAAAAAAAACAAAAACTTATCTGTAGTTTTCCATAAAACCTGATCAAAGTCAAAAATCGGGCTCTGTCAATGGACAGCTACAAGTATCAGTTTCAATTTAAGACCAAAGCGAGCTCTGTGAGATCTGATGGACGAAAACTTTTAGAAAACTCCAAAAGGTGTAAAGTAAAAAGTTGATTTTGAGATATGATGGTACTTGTGTGTATGATGACGATTCCTTGAGACGTTTAGTAAAACAGTTTTAACTTTTGACCCAAACATCCTGCAGAGGTGCGAGACAGCTTATTTTTATCAGATGTGTTTGCTTTGCAATGTATAAACCTTACGATTATATATTGGATCTCACAATGGAACGGATTATGAAAAACTCGAATTTCTTAGGACTTCTGGAAAACTTGCTAGCAAACCGGTAGAAATCTACTTTGAAGCCACCAAAAGTAATTCACACAAAGAGAATACTTTGTGCTATCCAACCATATGTTAGTCTTAATATCGACATATCTGAAGAAAATCAGCATTTCTGATAGAGGGAAGCCTTAACTCGCTGATGTGTTTAGTAAATCTCTAATTTTCTGTTAGCTATCAATGCTGCTTAAATTTTAAAGAGACACTTATTATTACAAATTGTCTCTTTTTCGTTTCGATGCGTACGTGTGTGTGCATGCGTTTTGTCCCATTAGATGATAATAGTATAAATATATAAATATGATTCGAGTTATATCTTTGCATAGCTCAGAGACAATTGTTGATATTACATTATTTATTATTTTTTTCTTAGCAATAACAATGTCATTTCTTCTTCAAACTATCAATAAAAATGTGTGAAAAATGAATAAATTATTTTAATTTTTAAAAATATCGTTGAGATTTAATCTAATGACTTGCTTGAAAACACAATAAAACTTGTTAATAAATTTCAAACTGACATTCTAAATAATTCATGTAAATTATATATACCTTGAAAGATCAATAAGGATTTAAAATATATTTCTTTTCTTTTGTCATCATCATCATCGTCTAACACGTTAATACTGTACACTAACAAATTATTATTTTACTGTCAGAAAGTAAGAATAATCTTGTGAAAAGTAATGTTTTAAAATGGGGATATTACATATTTTGTACTAAGAAAGTTTTAAGTTATTTCATTCCAAATAGATAAAAGTGTTTATATGATATAAAAGTCTGACATTGTTGTAGTTTTTCTTTTTATATTAGTATCTTTTTTACGAATATAACGAACGACGGCTTGTTTAATACTTATCTATATAGTTAAAACTGAATAACTAAGTAACTTTAAAGTTTGTGAATATAGCAAAGTGTTTCTATAATGCGATTGTACGGAAGTGGCTACATGACAGAGGCGTTCTCTAAGAGGCTATTCTTTTGTGCTATATTTCCTGTTCTTGTAAATTTAACATTCCTATTTTTCTTTGACTTGATTTATTTATATTTTTTTTTCACTGAAATGTTTTTTGAGTAAAATATTCTTCCTTCGGATCAATGAGCCAACATTAGCTGAGGCTTTCATCAGGAGGGAACGGGAACAGTAAGAAAGTGTCTGCCGTTCAGAATTCACAGTGCCACATAAGAAGATATTACTGGAATGAAATATTGATGTAACAATGTTAAAATGAGATAATTTATTAGATAAATATCTTTTGGTTCATTTTTCTCATAGAAATATTTCTAATAATAATGGTACGTTGTTCACCAAAATGTCGTTGTTCAAAAGAGTCGTTGAAAGAGCAATTATTGTTAATAGCAACTATCTCATCTGTGGCTATTGGTATCGCAGTTGGTATTGCATTACGACCGATCAAATGCAACACTGGTAAGATATTTTCAATGATTTGTTAATAGGAGTTTAAACTTTTTTTTTCTAACATTCAGATGAAAGAATAAATGGTTGTCGAATCACTCCAGACGATATCACTTACATTGAATTTCCTGGAATAATATTTATCAATATTCTTAAAATGTTAATATTACCGTTAATTGTGTCGAGTATCATATCGGCATTAGCCCAATTAGATGCTCAATCAGCAGGAAAAATGGGTATTCGTGCACTGATTTATTATTTTGGTACAACAATTATCGCCGCCATAGTGGGTATTGTGTTGGTGTTAACAATAAGACCGGGAACGCGCGGTCAAAAAGCAGAAATAAATGCGAAAGCAAAAAGTGCTCAAGGAAGAACGGTAGACACAATTTTAGATTTATTAAGGTAATGATAAATTAGAAAACATGTAGAATACGATGAACCAGTTATGTTTTCAACTTTTAGAAATCTTTTTCCAGACAATATTGTGGAAGCAACATTTCGAGCAGTGAGTAAAGTTTTGATTGTATTTACTGAAATATTTAAACCTAACATCTCATGTACATTCAGGCTGGTACTGATTTAAAAGTCGAAAATGTAACTGTCGGCTCTACTCTCGCTAACGATTCAAGTGCTACAAGTATCCGTTTGGCGAAAGAGTTTTTGTCATTTCTCTAATTTTGTCTCTTTACATTACAGTAGTATACAAAACCAAGTATACCGCAACAGAAGTTAAACGTGATGGAATCAACGTACTGGGTAAGAATGAACATAAACATCTATTAAGTAGTTAAGTTATTTGTAATTATTTTAGGTCTTCTTTTATTTTGTATATTTTTTGGTATTATCATTAGTCGATTGAAAGAAAAAACAGTAATTTTAAAGGATTTCTTTAATGCATTGCTCGAAGTTGTAATGCAACTTGTTCGCTTTGCTATGTTGTAAGTTCACCAGATCGCTTACTTGTTCTGAATTAATCTTTGCACATTTGCTATTCTGGCTGCTACTAGGTACAGTCCAATTGGTGTATTTTTTTTAATTGTTGCAAAAATCTTAGAAATGGATAGGCTAGAAGATTTCGCTGGCTCATTAGGGTTATATATGGCTACTGTATTAGCAGGTTTAGCGATACACGGTTTCATAATATTACCAACAATATTATTCTTAGTTACACGAAGAAATCCTTTCCAATATACCATTAATATGGGTCAAGCACTAACGACAGCTTTTGGCACTGGTTCAAGGTAAGGAAAATACTACAACTTTATAATACTCATGACGTTGTAAATTTATCACAATAGTCAAATAATTCATCTCTTTTGTCTTTATAGTTCAGCAACATTACCAGTTACCTACAGATGCGTTGAAGAAAAGAATCACATTGATCCCAGAGTATCGCGATTTGTGTTGCCTGTAGGCGCAACTGTCAATATGGATGGAACAGCTCTATACGAAGCAGTAAGCATATCATCAAAAATGTAAACAACAGACAATATTGAAGACAACATTCTAGTCTTTCGTTTATAGGTGGCAGCCATATATATTGCACAATTGAACGGCATTCCATTGAATGCTGTTAAAATTATAATAACTAGGTAGAGATAAAACAATGTGCTTAAATATCAGGATAATTTACTATTACATCTTTTAGTCTTACGGCCACTCTTGCTAGTATTGGAGCAGCGTCTATACCTCAAGCAGGTTTAGTAACAATGGTAAGCATTAATTAATCATTAAAAACTAATTTATTCTGATCCGCTCTATTATAGGTTATTGTTTTAAATGCATTAGGTCTTCCCAGTGATGAAGTAAAAGTAATTTATGCCGTTGACTGGCTTTTGTAAGTAAACATTTTTATATAGTTAATTGTGAGATAAAAGATTAATGAAGTAGAAATCAGTATCTTTAAATCTAATATTAGAATAGTCAAGCTGAACGTATAATCTAATAGAATATAAGAAATCTATATTATGCGTTGAGATATTGTTTGAATGTTTTAGGGATCGTTTTCGAACGGCGATTAATGTTTGGGGTGACAGTATTGGCTGTGCAATTGTTGAAAAACTTAGCAAAAAAGAATTAGATGCATTAGAGATTAAGAATAAAGATAATCTAGAATATGAAGAAGAAAAACTGAACAGACCAAACGGTCATGTTGTTCAATTACATGATAATCCAGCATTTGACTATACTGATAATCTTAAACCAATTCAAACACGTTTATAAACAGTAGTAAAGTGTTTTTTTTCGATCTCAAATAAAACATTCCATATTTATTGAGTTTCTTCATTCCTATTTTCAGCATCTATCGCTATTTATTAATGAATGAAACAATTTATTTTTAAAAATACCACTATTTTCTGATGGATTTTATGTTATTTACTATTCTTTCTATGCAATCATTATGTACAGCTTATCTGTCTCTTTGTTTTGTTGTTTTTATCTTTATGAGTAATCTTAAGCATTAACCTTATTATTGTTACATATGAGTAACGTGCTTTTAAAGAAAATCGTTTTTATATTTCTATTGCTTAGAACAGCTTTTCATTTCTTTTTTTTCTTCAACATGGGTGTTTATATACAAAAGGAAGAAAAAAGAAGTTAATAAAAATCAAGGATTTTAAACTAAAACCATGTTAGTGATCGCGCTCTAAATAAAACTGTATCATACAAATGAGTTTTAAAAGATTTGTTTCAAAACTGTTTATCTGCCTGAAAAATATTAAGTAACGAAAATATTAAGGGAATTCTATCTGACAATAAATACATATTAAGTTATAGTAATGTTTACCATCACTACATATAAACTCATCTGTGAAAACAAACGACTATTAACTAAAAAAAGATTAAAAAAATTTGGCCTCGGTTGTTACAAATTCACTAATGTTCTCCTTTTACTTATGAGGGTTTCCATAATACTTTTAACACACTTGTTCTCTTTAGAAAAATGACTTGGTAGATATTGACTGTTTTCACCCATAAAAACAGGTTCAAAAATCTGAACGTTTGTCATTTGTACAGTAACAGTTTTCCTCTGCACGTCGTCTATGCACATCCGTTGTGTATATATTTTTTTAAATGAACGTTGTAAAGTAATCAAACTTCTGTTGGTTGTCTGATCGTTTCAATTCTATCAATAATCGTTGTATAATTACTCTGACGACGAGGTAACATATTTTTCGTGCGAATGTTATTTCTTAAATGCGATTGATGTGATGATTGTTGATAATTAATAGAATTTTGCCGAACAAAATCTACTAAATTACCTGTAGATCTCCTTTCATCATTTCTGTTTTGAAAATTTATATTAGTTTCGCCTCTAATACCACCATGGCTACCAACATTAGTCAACTCATCATCATGTTCAATAGAATAAAATGTTTTATGTCGCCACAACCAAAACCAAAGGGCAATACCGATTAAAAATAATATTGATGAACTTGACAAAAATATTGGTAAAAATAATGATTGAAAACGTTCAAATTCACGCGTTGATATCATTGAACGATTATATGATTTAATAAGTAAATTTGAATTTAATAGATCATGATCTTTATTACTATTATCATCCAAATGTAAACCACTTTGACTCAGTAACATATCAGAACAACAATGTTTAAATATATCTGAACCACAGCAATATAATTGAATAGAATGTTTTATTGGACAAGCAAATCCATTTTGCCATGTTCCATGAATATCAATGTAACCGCCACAAATTGTGGATGGAGTAGTATTTGGTAGTGAAAATGGAGTAGTAGTCGCCATTATTGCTCGAGTCATTTGATAACTTTATTCTAACAATGAAATGTTCGTTTTTGGTACAGTTCATTATCAATTAAAATTGACACATATTATTTGACGTAACAATTTACATTTTGATTATACGACATATGTTTTGCTTTCAGCAGCAGTAGTAGAATAGATAGATTAGATGAAAAAGTCGAATAAACAAAAGAAATGAGAGAAGACCTTCACTATGGTTTAGTTTTCCTTCGTTCATTTATTGACTATATCAACTTTGTAGCTACAGAATAATTATAGGAGAATTGTTGTCTGATTGCATTATTATAGATGGAAGAAAAAGATCTGTCTCATCAACAGAACAATCAAAATGAGATGACAATGAATATGAAAAATGAAGGAAAAAAAAAAAGGAAAAAGAATTTTTTGTAATAAATCATCTGTTTAGTTTATTACATACATAAATTACAACAGTATGTATGTTCTTTTCTTTTCTCTCTCTTTCTCTCTATTTCATTTCATCAGAAAACTATCGATATAATATCTGATGAGATGTAAAAAGACAATATCTATAAATTAATAGATTATTTCGTACTCCGTTACACGTTAAAAGATAGTTGTAGGGTGTTAATTAACTTTACTTAGTGAGCATGAATTCGTTAGATCAAATCTATTAATAACTAGGCAAGGATATACGATTAAAGACATTTATCTTCATTTATTATGCCAGATTAATTTTTTATACAACGAAATCGTGACAGTTGACATATGTAGTCGAAAAAAAGTCCTCAATCAACATGAATTATTTTTTCTAATTGTACAACTAATGCTTCAAACCACTTAATACAGGAGATTCTCAATTCACTTTTAGGAAATCGTATGCTATCACTAGCTGGATAACATGTCCACATTTGAACAGTATACTATTGTCAACAATTTTTCTACAATCAATTGTATTCACCCTGCTGTACATCAGCAGATTAAGGTCAAAATTTAGTTTTTTTGAAACGAAAATGGCAATTATATTTTCTTGTAATAACTTACTATTTTTCATGTGTATGTAAAATACTAGTTATTTCGATCCGATGTCTATAAACTATGAGGAATCTATTTTAATAATAATGAGTTTCGCCTTCACAAAAACGTTATTATTTTCTTCCATTTACAATTTAAATAACTCATTTTATTTATTTATTTATTTATATATTCGAAACAAGTATCGTCTCTTTTATATCTGTATAGGAAAAACAAAAAATTTCTATTTGATTTAGATGAAAAATGATAATTCTCACGAGTACTCATCTAGGTTTTACACTCTTCTGATGAATTATTATTAATATTTAGATCTCTAGAAATTTACTTCACGATAGATCGGATCACTTAGCAATGGAAAATAACATTCAAACATATTCAGTAGGATAAACGTTTCTTTTTCTTTTATTTCTTGACATGAATCTTTCAAAAATCAAGCAATTAATAACCTGCCTTGAACCTATCTTCACGATTTGTCTTTCTAGCGTTTCATAATGATCCTATCGTACAGCGGTATATCCGGTGAACAAATGAAAGCATAGTTATTGATCAAAAAATTTAGCCCGTGTTAGAAAACATAATGCATGGATTACTTAAAACGATGGATACCTTCTGCAAATAGAAAAGTTATTAACAATGTTCAATCAGTTATTCAAGATAATTCATCAAAAATGACAACAATATCTATAGCGAATCAGAACAGTGTACTTGAGGTAAGAAAACAACTTTATGCAGGAAAAATGCACTAATAATTCCAATCAGTTTTGACTTGTATTAGAATGATATTTTTGTGAACTCCAAGACCTACTTCACAAGACGGCTCATAAAACTCCGACCAAGAAGTTGAAAACTTCGGTACGGTAGACGAGTAGAATCAACACGATCACTTTTCCACAGAAATAGAGAAATGTAATAGGTGTTTTTCTAGAGATAGTCGAAAATTAATTTTAATAAAGTGATTGAAAATCTGGACTAAAATTCTTCAAGATGACTTTATCAAAAAAGTCGTAAAAGGAAAAGAAAAAAGCAGTTGCATAGAAATCACCTTCAATAAAACTATCCATATGATGTGTGATTATATGCAAAGCCAGTTTTTGCTAAAATCGGGTAGTCCAGAAATAATGAGCCTCTCAGTATTCTGACTATAACTTTTTCTCTTTTTAACTCATAGACATAAATATTCAAAAAGATGCGCCGTAAAATTATCTACAAAAATATATTGAACACTTTTTTTACATACAGCAAAAATTGTGTTTTCTGGCAGAGAAGGCGATTTTATTAATATTCACTGAAAAAACGGGAAATTTGACTTTTTCGCGTTGGCACAGAAAAAATAAAATTATTAGACTTTTTCTGCCAAGGAGCGATAGAAGTGCTATTTTGCTTTAAAATAAAACAAATCCGACCTCGAAATATTGTATTTTGGCTGACGAGGGAACTGCCCCAAGTGTCCGCTCGCTTTTTTCTTGAAACCTAGTGGAGAATAGGTTATCGACTATGCTGATTCCGAATATGACAATGGTTTTTGCTGCTAGGCCTTCGAAGACCTGATTTTCTAGAAAACCAGTTTTTCAGAAACCCCAAAAAATAACCCGAACCTTTCTTAATGAGGCATGATTGTAGCCCGCACATTTCTGATTAAAATGAGACCTCTCCCAACTCTACATGACCTTTCTTT
>CAJNOQ010002715.1:0-22932 GCA_905250885.1 Didymodactylos carnosus | reverse complement strand
ATCGTCGAAATGGATTTAATATCATATTCTAATTTAGCTTTTAACGCTGACCAAGAAAAACGTCCCACCATCGAATAAAATCTAACTTTTACAAACATCATCGTTTTTTCAGAGATGTCAGAATATCGATGCGCAGGATATTCTCAAAAAACGACTTTTCCTCAGAACATCTCGGTCTGCTGGATTTGCGTATGGTCGACGAGAATACGCAAACCCAGCATGTTTATAGATACCGGCCCTTATAGAAAACATTTATTGACCGTTTACGGATCATTTTTTGGTCATGTTTCATGAAACCCAGGCCGTTCAAAATGGCCAAGTTAGCGGGCCGTATATGTATCGTTTTCCGGCCGTTTTCACTTTGTGTACAGGTCCTTAACGTGCCGCTTTTGTAGGGTAAAACATACCGTATTTAGGCAGTTATTTATTAATTTCCAGGTATTCCTTTAGGCCGTTTCTGTGTACTGAGACCGTATAGTATTCTATTTTTCTCAAATACATATTTAAAGAAACTCATGCCTAATCGATCTCTTTGCAGAAGGTTTTTAGCTCGTTACGCTTGATTACACCATGTTTTACTCGGACTTTTCTTTGAGAACATGGTGAAATCAATTTTTAATGTTTTTGTCAACCGGATCATACTTCCATCACGTCATAATCTCTATTTGAAAAGGAAAAGCCAACATTAACACAGTCAGAGGAAGTACGCAGCAATTTCGACCCGCTGTTCTTCTGATGCACAGAAATACTTTCTACTTCGTAGCCATAATCTTGAACTATCTGATTTTCGATAAGCTTTGGAATTTATTTTTCAGAAACATTTCTTGCTCAGGTAAACTAAGTCCCACTTCGCTGTATTCCACTATTCTGATTCGACATATCATTGAAAATGATCTTAAATTAAAAGTGAGAAAGACTGATGTCTTTTATTCACTTGTGAGTTCTAATAATAAGGTTACGAGTGCCGTATGTGAAGCATCGAAACATTCACGCTTGAAGTTTCAGAGAATGTATACCCGTATTATCGCTAGGACTAGTGCGTTGCCAGAACCATTCTAGCATCCTGTGAATGAGGGCGATCTTACGCCGACGATACTCACATTTGTGAAGACATCAATCTTTGGGTGCATTTTCTCACTTCTGTGCATTTTTATTTGAGATCTTACACAATCACTGTGTTTAAACTGAATCCATACAGAAGGAGATATCTCAGATTTTATGCATTATAAGGGTTAAAACTTGAAAATACCTGAAGAAGCTAACAAGTCGAAAAATTCTTCAAGTTGAAAAGCTCAATATCTGCCTTCCCAACAATTTTGCATATTTCAAAATATTTTTTTCTTATTCCGCATTAAAAATTGAATAGAAAAATGGTGTTTGATCAATTTCCAAGTTAAAACCTTGCTCAGGATGAACGTTCCAAACACGTTCTAAAGTGCGCACAATTGATTTTGTTAAGTCTATTAAATTTTTCGTGTTAGGGGCTGAAGTCGTCATTTGCACGTCATTAGATTCGCTGAAAGCTTGGCTTCAAAAGTAAGACTCGCTTTTTTTAAAAATCTGCGTCAATGCCAAGAAAATTCATTTTTTCTAAATCAGAGGCGAAAACGCCAGACTCTGACTTTAGACTTGAGAAAATTGAGAATTACGGGTAGTAATACTCAGTTCTCTCAATCAGAACTCAGCTTTTAAGCAAATAAAATATCATATTCGGAATCAGGATCAAAACTGAGTCGACTAGTCTGTATTTTTATTCTATCCGACTACTTTAATTGTTATTGAATATTTCCTTCAAAAAATTACCGAGATTTTCGCCGAAAACTGAAAATTAGCTCAACATTTCGCAATACTGATTAGTCGACTCAGCTTTTGATCCCGTTTCCGAATATGATATTTTTATTGCTTGAGGGGTTTTGTCTTCAACTCTTACGGTTTAGGAGTTTTCCAGAGATCAAGGTCCAAAAAAGACCCTGAAGTATTTTCCAAGATCTTTTAATATACTTCAAGCTACAGAGTCCGGGTTAGTTTTGTTTTAAGCTAGACAGCTAACTACATTGACTGACCGGCGCCGATTTCTCGGATAAGCCTTTATTGATTTCCAGCCATTCACCAATCTCCAAAATCCGCTCCTAGAAAAGTTGCTCAAAATCCTGAAAACTCAATTCTGTAACTAATAGCGATACAGATTCTGAACGTGGACACTTCAGGCTATCTTTCTACATGCTTATCTCAAGACCGATTTTTTGACAGAAAATCACAAATTCTAAGGGAGGGGCCCCTTAAAAGTTCAGTTGATTGAGAATTATCAGCAGAATTCTGACTTTTCGCCTTTGATTTAGTAAAAATTAGTAATACGATGGATTAGTTCTGAGTCATCAGTTCATCAATTTTTCCTCGGTATGAGTCTTCTCTCAGTGATCTATATATTGTGAGAGAAAGTGTCTAGCCTCTAGTCTCCCATCATCTAAGTTGCCACATAGGACACTGTGTGGCAACTCTCTAAAACGAGCGACAAGACGTTGGCATGCGACTGTACTAAAAATTCTAAACCTAATTTTTGAATTTACGTTGAATCAAATTGATTTTCTAAATTACACACCATTTTTCCCTAAACTTGTAGTTTGGATTTGTTATTGACATTCTTCTATTAAAATTCTTGTTATAATCAACTGCTCGAAAAATACACTTATCACACATCGATTTATCACAGATAACGCTGCCTATTTTCCACTCATTCACTCAACCATGTAACTTTGTAAGTAACTAAGTATTACTCGAAGAAGACATGACGTGATCATTATAAACAACAAAAGTAACTTTCGTGTTAATCATAACCCTTTGTCTGACAGTTCAAAGTGGAAAAAGTCCAAAACTTGCGTACGTTCTTCGTCTATGGAAACCTCTTTTATAAAGTTATAGCTGCCTAAGTAATATAGTTACAATCTTGCCTTCGGAGCAATGAATAATGGCCAGTTTTTACAAATAATATCTTCTATCTCAGTAACGGAGCAGATCTGAGCAGAGATATTCTATATTAGTCACAATGTTATGATTATAAGTAATGTGCAAAAAAGATTTTTCTTCAACTCGTCTACAAAATAACTCCAGCCAAATCTGTTTGGACTTCTTATGTAAGTATATCGCGTTCGAACGGTAAAAGACGGTCATTAACGTAATCGTCGCATTCATATGAAGTCGGAACAGATTTGACTGGAGTCTTTTTGGAGTCGGAGAGGCCGAGGCGCAGTTCAAAACACATGCGCTCCTACTCAGTTTCGAATGAAGAATCCAAATATAATCAGAAATTTTTCCAGAAACGAGCTAGGAAAGCGTTTTTCAAAAAACTGCTTCCTCTTAAAGCATTTTGCTGATTATACTTGGATTCACCATTCAAAACTGAGTAGGAGTGCATGCGTTTTGAACTGCACCTCGACCTCTCCGAGACGCTATGTCCAAAATATTTTTCAAAAACCGCGTTTTTTCGTGGTTTTTTTCACATTTTTGATCTATTTTTTCGGAAAAACTACATTTTCTCCAACTTCTGAACATACCACCTAAGAGCTGGCGTTGTAGCGGTCTCAAAACACTAACTTTGAAGGTTCTGAATCGCTTGGCTGAGACCAGCGAAAGCGAAAAACCGTGGTGACCAATTTTGACCATTTGCCAGTAAATGTCGTTTCCTTTGGTCAAACTTGGGTTTTCCCGGTTTTTGATCTTTGGTTCGGACTCAGCACATACTTCTGCGTCGAATGATGTATCTTTTGTTCAATTTTGAGAAAACATTGTTCCCATCTTCCTGAGGTCCACCTCGAGGCCCACAATTTTCGACAAAACCTAAAGTCAGTATTTCGAAAAACTGAATCGAGAGTTTTGTTCAGAATTCGACGCTGATTCAGAATATATGTCTTTTGGTCCGATTAGTTAAAGAAAAATGTTGACCCTTATCTGCTGTCGTCCATTTTTGTCTCGACATCTTACTTTCGAAAACTCTTCCTTCATCGTGAGAAATCACAAACGCCGCCTTTTTGGTCTGTATTAATTTTCACGATAAAGGAAAAGTTTTCTAAAGTTGAAACTAACGGCAAAAATGTAGTAACTTTAATTTCCTAAATTTTATCTGCCGGGCTCAACTTTGTTCAAATCGTTCTTCACGAAGGAAAACGGTATTTACTGTTTTTCACCATGAAGAACGGTTTCTTAAAATCTGGTCCAACACATAAAATTTAGAAAATTAAATTTACCACATTTTATGTTCGAGACACAACTCTCGAAAAGGTGAAAATACGAGAAGCAGAAAAATATAACTGTCTCGCAGCTTCGAATCTGCAAAAGGATTGTACTTTTCTGCTTTCTTACTATTCGTAATCAAATTGATGTATAAGTTTCTTCAAGTGTTCTTGCGTTTAGAGTTACGGTTTTAAAAATTCGGCTAAATGCTCGACTCCTAAAAAGCAAAGGATTTAACCTTGCATTGTACTCGTCTTCCTTTCCTCAGTTTTTTTCTAAATTAAAATTTCCCCTCCTTTCGATATAAGCTTTATTCTTTCAGAATGCAGAATACTTGTATTCTGAAAGAATAAAGCTTATATCAAAAAGGGGAGGAAAATTGAGGAAAAGAGGATGAGTACGATGTAAGAACCTAGCTGATAGCCTTCTTATGTTTAATCTATTTGATACCAGGAACTAGCTTGACTGGTTGGTTAAGTGGGCGGTTGGAGCTAGATCAGACAGAGCTAGCTGAATCGGTCGGTTAACCTAGATGATAACCTCCTCAACCACTCAAAAATAGGTTGAACCGCCCGATCCTAGGTTAAACTTTTTGAGGTGGAACTAGCTTAACCGGGTAGAAAACCGTGTTACCTAGCTCCAACCATTCGGTTCTAGCTGCATTTTTTTTGCTTGGGGAGTAATTTCACAATTTTATCTGTTTTTACTGTCTACATGTACAATAAACTTCATATTTGCAGTTGTCTTTGTATGCTCCGACGGTTTATTTTCTTGCGAATGTCAAAATGTTTTATTGAAACGTCGACATAAATGCACAAATCTTAAAATATTTATAAATGAAAATGAGATTCAGGACAGGTGCTGTTACAATTACAATCATTCTAAAGCTTTAGTCTTAAATCGGCTCCATTCATTCTTTTCTATAAGCGCGGAATAGTTAGTAGTAGTTTATTTTTTTGATCGTATAAAGCAAAAGATGTTAAACGTGACGAATTTTTATTTCTAATATAATGTTTCATAAGGCGGCGGTATTGACTCATATGGTGCTAATGGTAGAGTATTTTGGTGTTGTGTCATCCATTCAATTTGTTTCTGTTGGATAATCTGATTCGTATGTAATTCCATTAAAAGAAAAAGATCAAACTCGGGATAATCATGCGGTGATACATAAACATATAATTGTTTAATATACGTATCCAATTCTTTTCGGCGTTCTTCCATGAATTGTCCACATTGTTTTCCGAGATGAAGATGACTATCATGTGGTAACTGGGGTAAATTAATCGAACCTATTCGTCGTTCTAACTGCTGATGTAAATATTTAAATTCTTTATACGTACGACTGACTGTCCATTGACAGTTGATAATTTGTTGAAGGTGTAAATGAATGTCAAATGTATAATGGTTATGGGAATCGATATGAAATGAAAGAATGGAGATTTCCGTTGCAGGTCGAGATCGAGATTTTAGCTGTGTACTGAAATCAGGTGGAGTTGGATGAGGAAGATCTATAAGTAAATCTATTTGATTAAGATCAATATTTTCTAGTAAATTTGATGGAACATCTTTTAATTTTTGACGAAAAAATCGAACAAATCCATCATCTTGAAAATTTGGATTCTCATCGTATGTCTCTCGAGTGCTGTTGAATTCCTGATTCGAAAGTGTATAAGGGTCTAGACATCGAAAAACACCACCGCTAATTGAAGCAATATCAGCCATGAATTGTCGTGGTTTGGGATCATCACGATCATGTCCCATCAGAAATGCAACGGTATGTATTGTCACAGGATGTTGCTCTAACCATTGTCGTAAATCCAATAAAATTGTTCGCATGTCTGTTGTGGGCTCACCGTCGGATAATAAATATATTGTATCCACTTCTCTGTCATCCAATATTGCTTGACGTAGTGCATCGTGTGTATTGGTTTGTCCGTGTGCTTCTAAATGATCTAAAAAATGTTCAGCTTGTTTCAAATGATGAATATTGGCCGATGTTAAATGAGTCTTCCATTTATGGACATGTGTACCAAAACAAATTAAATTAAATTTCATATTTAATGATGCACGATGATGTAGAATTTTGTGCATATCATGAACAATAAATTCTAATCGATTAAACATTTCACCACAATTGGTATAAAACTCTGTACTCATACTTCCACTTGTATCTATAAGGAAAATCACACGTTGACTACGGATGGAACCATAAACATGTGATTGACCACGTATATTGGTCAAACATTCATTAACTTGAGGGAGTAAATATGACGGAAATAGTTGTTGTAATCTTGAACGATTTATCGGATCGATTATATATTCTTGAATCACTTCTAGTGCTTCTAAACGTTGTTCATAATTGACAATCATTTGTAACAGACGTTGAGCTTGTTCACATTTTAATCCGAATAAATGATGGTCAAATAAGTGAAGAGCAAGAATTAATTCTATTTCACGAAAATAAGGTGCCAGTTGAAGAAGTTGTTCACCACTAAACAGCTGAACTGAAATTTTCATTTCATAAACTAATTGCTGAAGACGTTCATTCGGTGATTGTAATGTACGTAATTTTGTGATCAAACGGGACATTTGGTGATTTGAACGAATACCATGCACAGGCAGTTCATGGTGTTTCTCCCAAGCGTCAGAATGAACAGCGTGTAAACCATGTCGACCCATATTGATGTTAATGCTAAATAATTTCACACATTTTTTAGCATAGCTGTATGTAAGAAGAAGGAGTTCCAAATTTCTGCCTGAACTACAAGAAGCGACGGAGAGAGAGAGAGCGAGAGAGAAGAACCACAAATGACTAATGAATTTTCAAGTTTCGATGCAAATAAAAAACAACAGCACTCTCATTTCGTTTAATTCTTGTTTTTTTAAAAGCACATAGAATGATGTATTTTTTTAAATAGTTAGATTAAAATTTCATACGCAGAACAATTTATTTGATTATTACGGTTTTTCACTAACAGATAAATTGAATTGAATTGAATGTATTTTGACTAACGATGTGATGTTACATAGTCACTAAACAGACACTGACTGTTTAGTGACTATTTTCTTTTTTACTTGTGACAAGCAAAAAAGAAAATTTCACTTACATAAGTGGCACTGTTACCAATAGTAAGAGAGAAAAGATAAATCAAAATATAGTGAGAGAAAAAGAGAAAGAACAACAATAGTCCTTATGTACCACAAGAATAGCAGGAAGAGCAAGAACATACTAAAAGTAATTTGCATGATTTTTGAGAAGCATTTGAAATACCTTTAAACTGGCCGTATGTGCTATTGAGGGAGGAAGACCATTCCACTGCTTAGAGATGAGGGATAAGAAAGAAGATGAGGCTTTTATGGAAAAATGTATAATAATAACCTATCCATCATGCCCAAAACTCGTAGATTTCCGATTATGAGAAGATGCAATGAGATTAAGATGTGATTCTGCCACAGAAAATTTTATGTAAATGAATGAGTTTGAAATAGAGCCTTCGATTTTCGAGACAACAAAGTTTTAATTCGAAATGAAGTGCTACCAGGTCGATCGAATAGTCCTTCATCATAACTCTGGCACCCAAACGCTGCATGTGATTCAAAATAGACAGATATGATTTAAATAAACTGTCGTAAAGAATACAAGCATATTCAAGAACCGGCCTGATACATACTTCGTGAAGCTAAAGACGGAGATGTAGTGGTGCGGTGCCGTACACTCTAGAAATAAAACCTAACATCCTTCTGCATTTAGCAGCCGTTTGATTTATATGTTCTTTTCAAGTTAGGTTGTGAATAAGATGGGCTCCAAGCAATTTTAAAGAAGAAACGTTCTCAACTGAAATGCCATTTAGTTTCAGTTTACCTAACTTATTTATACTGAAAAGAACAGTAGAGAAAACAATCCATTGGCATTTATTAGAGTTAATTTTTACCAGCATGCTCTTACACCACTCGGACATATTTTTCATACATTCTTGAGCTGCGCTTAAATTTGCATTTTCAAGATCCATGACACAGAAGACACCGTCGGCGAAAAGACAAGTCAGTTTTGAGGTTCCCACAGAAGTCGGAAGATCATTGATGAAGATCAAAAAGAGAACTGGACCTAAAATATTACCCTGCGGCACTCCTGAAGTAACGGTTGCTCTTTTGGAGAGAGCAGATTGTATGGAAACTACTTGTGATCGATTAGGCAAATAAGATGCAAACCAATTGTATAGCTCTTCACGAATTCCAGCATGTGATAATTTTCCTGAGAAAGTTTGATGCAGAACTTTATCAAATGCCTTTTCAAATCAAATGATGCACCTATTAATTTCTTTTTATCGCTGAGACAATAGTGACTACCGTTACTTTTGATCAATTTAACCAAGGATGTTGGCACATTCTTTGACTCTTTGAAAATCATTGTCACTATATATTCAGAAGGAAAAAGCCACTCACCTTGAATAAAAGACCATCCGATTGAAAAACCCAAGTGGATAGGATTGGTCAGATGATCGGCTTTTCAAAATTTTCGCAAGCTTGTTTCGAAAGTATTACACGTCATGAACAACATGGTCTGGAATGTGACGAGGTTTTAACTGACTCAATTCCGCCTTGCAAGTCATCAGAAGATGATAAAGTACTATTGGAATGTCAGTAAAATTGAAGTCGTCTTTTAGCATCAAGTTTTAACAGATTGACTAAACGCACCCTCTGCCAGAATAGAAGGCCATGGCCTTCTATGATGGTTACGCACATCGCACTTTTCTTGGTGAAAAACTGCCCTACGGGGCGTTTTCCAAAAATTTTCGCCCCAAACTAGCCTTCTAGTCTGGGGGAAGGGATTATGTTAAAACGCGGAACTAAAGAACTCGTATCTTTTGAGAGCACTCTCTTCTTTTTTTCTCTAAAAGTTATAGTTCTTTGGCAGAAGCACTAAGAAGGAAGAAAACCTTTCTACGAATAACTCCCAAAAAACCGATACTATCAGATGCAAGATTAACTCTGGAACATCATATTTCTTTCAATGTAGATAATGTACCGCATTGTACGTGAATAACGAAGGTCGTAGTTCATTCTTCTAGCAATGCTTCCTTTATAGATACTGTTTAATATATTTATCCATTGAAATCTCGAACTATTTCAATTTGGAACCTAATTATTCATTCAAGTCAAAATGATTGTGATATTATTGTTAGGCTAAAAGCTTTACGAAAGAGAAAAACTTATTTGTCATTTGAGGAACTGAGAATCTCTCGGTTCGTTTTTCTTTCTGTCACTTTTTATACTGCAGATTGAAATTGCTTTGAAAATTAATAGAGAACAATGATGTAAAAGCGGAACAAAAGAAACCGAAGAGATGTGAAGGAAAATGAAGTTTTTTATTAAATTGCACATATTACTATAAAAAACACCTATGTTATAAAAACTTTTATTTGAGACACACTGCCACAGTAAACCATTATCAATGATTCTTTGTCGAAAAATTATCATATGCACTTTACACACTTTGCCAAGATGTTTTATAACACAAAAATCTCGTTTTTGGGAGAAGAAAGAGTATCTATGACTTTAAACTATTTTATTTGTTGAGTGACTTTTACTTATTCTGTTAGTTTTCCAAAATATTTTTTGTAGATTGACGCATTCATTATTAATCAAGAAAAAAACAAAAATGTCAGAAATGGCTCAGCTAATGAAATATTAGTATAAAATAACGACTTTCAATGGACAAAGCGGCAAGCAGTAATACTTACGAAGGAGGCGGTTAACGATAAGAAGGAGTAAAATAGGTTATGACCACGATGAGTGATTACAGATATATTGATGTACTAATGCTTCCTAACTTCTTTTTCTGATTTTAAGAAGCTTTTATGAGAGGATCATAGAAAACTCCATGAATGATACCCGCAGAGAATTGTTTACACTTATTTGCCAGATATAACCGTTGTCTGAGGATGTAGGTTGAAAGAACATATATATGTCTAGAAGAATAACTCTTTTCATGTTATAAAGATTTTTTGTATTACTATCATAAACATAAAATATGAAAAGGAGAATAAAACAAAAAATTACTACGGGTAATAAATGAAAATATATATTTTTTTCTCCATCAAGCGCCTTACTTTTTATTTTCTCTGCGAAATCGACAAATTTGTCTCTACGATACCGTTTTGCTTTGTAAGAAAGAAAAATCTTACATTAATATTCTGAGAAAAATCATTCTAAAACAGGTACTGTTGATATGCAGCCATGCACAACTTCATCCGTTTCACACAACGTCTGATTCATTTTTTTTTATTCTTCTGCTTGAGTGAAATAGCTCTTCTTATAAATAAAGAAAAATAAAAATGGAAAAAAGGAATTCATAATACATTAGTGACTTTGGAAAATGCGCTACCTCAACAAAAATGACTGTTTTCACCAGGTATTCATAGCTAAGCTTTTGCCACATAGTTGTATCTTTGCTTTACGAAACTCTGATTTGAAGTCGATCGTGGCTTTACTACGTGAAAGTCTGACTATCAACACGCTGGTGCATACCACTTATCCATATTTCAGTTCAGCATGGTGTGCGAAATATTTTATTCTGTGATTTCACGTCAAAAAATACTACTACTACCAACACTTTAGTATTAAATCGTGCATGAAGTTCTTGGATTAACTTCTCGACTCGGTTGTTTTCGGGCTATTGTCTTTCCAAATAACATATAGACTGGTTTGCTTCCACAAATCTCATTTCGATGTTGATTTTAGCCAAGTAAAACACACCTACCCTGGGGTTCCAGGTGATCTTAAGTGATACGTCCTAAAGTGTAATCCTAGGGCTTTGTCAAACAAAGCCCTACGCTATCATGCAGTGTAGGGTAGGGTAAGGCCGCCCTGCACATCTCTAGTCTAGATTTATTTAGATAATGACATATCTGTTATTCATGCAGAGCCATGCGCTGCATATGCAAATGCATATGTTCACTCGATGCGATTATATATACATTGACTTACATAATGCTCCCAAACGGTTTTTTTCTAATTTCAAAAAGATTTTATGAGCGGATCCTGGATAACCTGGTTACAGATAGGAATCGAGTTTAACGCAGAATAAGAAACTACCCTCCGCTCCCAGAATAGAAGGTCATGTCCTTCTTTGATGGTTCGCACTTGGGGGCCACAGTGTGCATTTTTCCATGTGCTATAGAAGCAGTCCGAAAGTTTATAAAAACTTCTTTTATAGGTTTTCAGATATGCTCTTTCCAGCGGTGTGCTTTACAAAGTCCAAAGAAACTTTCATCTAGGTTCTCCAGAGATCGGATCTCTAGAAAACCTACACATAAGTATTCCTGAACTTTATG
This sequence comes from Didymodactylos carnosus, assembly GCA_905250885.1. Lineage (NCBI taxonomy): Eukaryota > Metazoa > Rotifera > Eurotatoria > Philodinida > Philodinidae > Didymodactylos > Didymodactylos carnosus. Next base: position 11,371 of record CAJNOQ010002715.1, on the reverse strand, counting down.
AAGCGCGTCATTGGAAAGAGCATATCTGAAAACCTATAAAAAAAGTGTTTGTAGGCTTTCGGATTGCTTTTATAGCCATCAAAATCCTTAGCCAAATTGTCACGCTATGCTTCGACTTTAGCGTTTCGTTAGATCCAACAAGTTTTTGCTCAGAGAAACCTACTAATCTCACATCGTTCGATGTGTCATTTCACTGAAAACAGGTGTTCGAAAAACCATTTAGGAAAAACCTTTATTTTTTTCTCCACAATATCAAGTCGAAATTAAGAAATTTTTTACTAATTGATAGTAAACGATGTGCAGATTCGGAATCTACACTTTATTTGCTTACCAGTTTGTTCAGTTTTGTAAAAATTTCATTTTCTCACAGATACTACTGTTTTCAGGCTGATTTTTTGATTGGTTGATTTTCCACGCTCCATAGCTTTATAACAAAACTTTTTATGCCATCAGATACAGCATGTTTCGCAGTATATTTATCGCTATTTGAATCAATGAAAAGTCGACTTTCGTTTTTTCATCTAATGTCCGCCTGGATGCGTTTAGTATATAATACGTTTCTAAACGTAAACAATTAGGTCTTATTTTGAAGTCCATCCTCGATTGGCTAACACTGTTCATTATATTTTGCATATGAGCATATGAGCAAGCACATACCTCAAGGTTTGTCTCCATGTATAAAGATCTCAAAATAAAACTGCAAGTGGTGAGAAATGTATGAAAGATTGACGTTATAACAATTGTGAGTATCCGCGGTGTAATATCGCATTGCTGTTAGTGACTTTCAGGATGTAGCCATGATCAGTTCGGGTCTAATAACGGACTGATCCTTGCGATAATACATACCGATATACAATCTGAAAATCCAAGCCTGGATGTTTTCTTCACATATGGCAAACGTTACCTTGCGATAAAACTCACAGGCAAACTATAAAACATTTAACCGCTCTCACTTGTATTCTTAGACCCAATGCCAGTTATACGGCAAGCCGTAATTGAGAAATATATGAGAAAAAACTATTAATATGATTATGACAAAGGGCGTGTTAATAAAACTACTATGTACAAGTTTTGATTTCAACTTTTGAACTCAAATTTGATTGCATTATGTTCTCGAAGAAAAGTCTGAGTAAAACATAGTGGAATCAATCGTAGATAACAAAACGGTGACTAGAAAAATGTGGGACTAGTGCGGACCGGTGAAACATAGCATCCGCACTGGTAGTGCCGACCTTTTTCCAGTATTAGAATCAAAAGCAAAAGAACTGAAGGAAAGGCGAGGAAGCGAACGAAATACAAAAGCTGGCTGAAAATTAGCAGTATACGACGAAAAACGACCGTATATGACGTCGTATTTTGATGTATCCCATAGTAAACGGTCGCATCCATTCCAGACAAGATACGACGTCGTAAACCTTCTCCACGGTAGACGTCATCGTATTTCGTCGTAAACAGCGTCGTATTTTGACTTATACTGCAGTATCATTCATCGTAAACTGTAGTATACGGCCGTTTACGGCTGTCGTAATCATCGTCGTGGGTTTCAACGTGCACCTTGAAAATTACCGAGATTTTCACTCAAAATTGAAAGTCAACTGAAACTGGCGAAATACATATCAATCAACTCAGTTTTTGATTCTGATTCCGAGTATGATATTTTAATCGCTGAAAAGTTGAGTTTTGATGGAAAAAATTGGAAATTACGATCAGAATTCTGAGTTCTTCGCCTCTTATTTAGAAAAAATGAGTTTTCTCAGCAACAAAACAAAATTTTAAAAAATCAAAGGCTATAACTTTGTTGCGCATCGAAAGACGGTTTATTTGGCGCAAGAATGGAGTCTCTAGGTCTTCAGCAAAAAACCTAGTAGGCTTTGCCATTTTCGGTCGTGCAAACGAAGGGTTTAGGCCGCTTGAATTTGTGTAGGGAGGACGTAATATGCGATCGAGCTTAAGACAACTTTTCTAGGCTCATTTTCATGAGGAATCCGAATATCACGTCGAAAATTCCATAAAATGAAAAGCAAAATTTTTGGGAAAGTTTTTTGGAAAAGATAGGTTTTCAAATTTTTGATAGTTTGTTAGTATTTTCCATTTTTCTTCGTCAAAACTTTGTTTAAATCAAAAATAAAGCCAGATTCGGAACCAGCAGCTTGCGACGAATCCGAATATGTTCGTTTAAACGAAAACTAAAAAGTGTTCGAACTTTGAATTACCGGCGCCTTACATTTCAGCATCATTTTTCAAATTTACTCGATTAACAGTAACCGAACGTTCAAAATGTAATTTTCCAGGGGAATGTTGGGTATATCTGAAAATTTTCAACTCATTCTGCTGCTCTCATTCTACCTGGCTCTTTTGTCGCGTATGAGGGAAAAAGAGCCACAGCAGTGCGTAGAGGAAAATCAGAAAGAAAAAGGAAAGAAGAAGATACGTCGACGTTGTATTTCTATCGCTCGTTGGAAAGAACATCGCCGGAATTCCAAGATCAATGATTTGAGCAAAATCATCAGTCGAATCGAAGTGTGTATCGGCAAGCAAAAGACTGCTTTATGTCGTTGTTTTGTTTGTTACGTTTTGTATACAAATCAGATAATTTTGTTTATCGTTCGAAATTCAAACCGGTTGCCTGATGTTCTCTGTTATATAACATTTGATTCGGGAGCATCATTTGGTACAGCTTTCTGTGGGCCCGAATCAAGACCAGAATTAATTATGAATCAAACACACTAACATAATGATTCTTTTTTTGTTATTTTTCGCATTGAGAAACATGCGTTAAATCTGTATATTTAGTTTTCAGTTTTTGGAATTAGACAATTTGGGATTCAAGTCATTCAAGCACGCCAACCACAACGCATGATACCATTCCCACAATTACAACGAGAGTAAGTGTTTATTCCTGTTTATCAATGTTTTCTGTTTATCGTGATATTTAAAAGGCTCTAAGTACAACAACGGTGAGGGGGGTTATCTTCATCAGAACTTTTAAAGGGGCTTGTAAACAACCCGTGGCCTTTACGACTGCATCCATGTTCGCCAGTATGTTGCGTCTTTATTTTACCGGGATGTTTATGATGTACACAAAAATGAATAAAATGTTTAATCCAAACAAAGTAACGACCAATTTGAGAAGAAGACGATGATATCAACGACACAGATAATGAATTTTTTAATTTATAATTTTCTGTGCATAACATTTGTATGCTTTCAAATCATGTTGTTTTTGTTCATTTGCAATTTTCAATCATAATAAGGATCAATCCTTATTCAGACTTCTCAATCAACAAACATAAATATTGACACTGATGTAAGTTGTTATTGCCACCTCTAGAGGTGTCACGAAGGAGCTATTGCCACCTTCAGAAACTGCCACTGACGTCTATTGCCACCACCTAGCTTGCTACTATGTCCGAAGGTATCAGTAACGGCTATTACCACCTTCTAGTTTACTATTGTGCCTGAAGGCGGCAATAGCCGTTATTGACACCTTCTGTAGGTGACAATAGCTCCTTGGTGACACCTCTGATGGTGGCAATAGCCATTCCGTTAAAATAAAAATGGATTTATCTGTAAACACTATAGTTCATAGTTTCAGGGATAATACACCAACAGAAAGAGGATAGTTTATGAATATATGAGTAAATTGCACAGACATTATACAGTTGTCTTTTGTCCAATGATTTTGAAATTTTTATTTTTGTTTAAACGTTCGGACTATGAGACCGGACTGCCCGCTGTATACTATTATAAATTTTACTTCAAGTGCAACTGAAATTACTGTCAAAATTCCGTAAGATTTTCGGCAATTGTTGAAGTTCATCGTAAATATGACAATGCGCAGAAAATCATATCGATTTTCAACAATTACGATGGCACGAAAAAGTTTTTGAACAAAATTTGAGTGGAAAAAGTCAGATTGGCAGTTTTCAGTTTCTGAAACTGGACAACTAGGAAAATTGATCTATGGATAAATCAATGTGAAACTACCACCTGCATATGTTGCATAGGAAATAAATATTTCGCGTGAATAGAAATCAAATTAAATCAAATAAAACAATAAAAAGTAACCAAACAGAAAAAGTAAATCACACATCAAAAAGAAAAAGAAAAACAATTGTAATGTTGAAAATTGTTATAAAGCACCATATTGTTTTGTTATATGATAAATTCCAATTGTATCTAAACATACAATTGCAACTGTTTGTTCAAAATATTGTTTATTATTTCCCCTAAAAAAAATAGAACAAAACATTTAACAATTTATTAAATAAATAGCCCTGTAGCACTCTTAAGAAGAAAACGAAAAGAAAACTAGATGCCAACTAATCTTTCGGGAAGATTGAAAAGTCGACTAAGTGAAACGGTATGAAATTAGAACATCTATAAACTCATAACAGTTTAACTATTTTCAAGGAGAATTCTTGCATTCCTATATCAGCTTATCGTGTCATATATTTTACTAATAAATTATCTCTCAGAGAAATTATACAGCTTTCTAAAAAATATACTCATTTTGCGACACTAAATATACGATAACTAAAGCAAATACCCAGAAAAACTGTATGTAATGTGTCATCTTCCACTTCTCTACTTTCGAATCATCTTTTGCGAAATCTGTACGATCGGAGATAACCGAGAACGAGTGTCTGACTCGAACACGAAAACACAGCGTGGAAACAAAGAAGAATATTGCTAGGCAACGCTCGAAACTAATCAGAATATGTCTCCTTGAGTTACTTTCACCCCATTCAGCTTCGACTTAGTCCGTTAATTAAGATAAAAAAAATAAAATAAGTTGGATAACATTGAAATGGAAGAGGAAACCCAAACAGGAAAAGAGGGCGCTCCGAAGCTTCAGAAGACCAGAGGCAGCAGAGACAACAAGCAACAACCCCAAAAAAAGAATTCAAAATAGCACCAATTACCGTTAAAGGCATTCCAAATGTAAATATAATACTATTAAAGAAAATCCTGAAAAATAAAATGCCTGACGCAAAAATCGAGAACATATTCAAAAAAAACATAATTTATTTATTATCCAACCATCAGATACAAAAACATATAATCAGCTATTAACATCTTTTCCGAAGGATTCATTTCTAAGTGAAAAACATGGTACTAAAGTCTATGTTCCAAGTAACATCAAATCAGTGTTGGATACAGGAAAAGTTGCCTTTATAAAACATGTTGACCAAGATTTTTCAGTTGACAAAATCAAGCATGCATTAACAATAAATGGATTTAAATTTGACAGTGCTGAACGCATTTATGTTAAAAAAGATAATAAACCAACAAAAACAATAAACGTTATTTTTGTTGATAAATTAAACTGTGAAACATTTTTAAAAACCGGATTAAAAAGTGATTATTTGCATTATGATGCTGAACCGGCTAAACCAAATATACAACCCGTTCAGTGCTACAAATATTGTAAATTTGGACATCCAGCAGAATATTGCAAAAATGTTGAAATATGTAATAAATGCAGTGGTCCACATGAAGCAAACATTTGTACAAGTACAGATGTTAAATGCATAAATTGTGGCGAACAACATATGACAACACCAAAACAATGTAAAGAATATTTAAGACATAAAGAGAAAATTAAAAAACAATTGAAGAATATACAACACCAATAAAACAAAAACCTAATATGAATGGCGATGACTTTCCTTATTTACAATTTGATCATTGAACAGCTACCAAATACCAACGTGGAAATCATCACAATAGTAATAATAATGAAATGATTGAAGAATTAATAGAAAAAATGACGTATACAATTGTTCATGCACTGTCATCTGCTATGCAACACATGGTTACATCAATTGTTTCGATGAAAATGCATCGACAGCAAATACCACCGTTATTACCATCTACATTGCCAGTGAACCTAGTAACCAGCCGCAGAGGTGAGACGATGCCACCACCAATACAAGGAGAAACACAAGCAATAACAACACAAATTCAGCCTGATCCACCTTAATAACTAAAATATATATCGAAAAAATAACTTCAGCTGTTTCATCTATCTCTCTTGCACTCTCGAATGATGTTTTTCCCAAATCTGTACGATTAGTGGCAGCTGAGTACGAGTGGCTGAATCGAAGCAGAAAGTAGGATGTGGACGAAAGAAGAATTTTTTGTAGTGGAACAGAGTAAGCTTCTCTAAGTTTCGGTCAGTCGACTTAAAGAAAACTAGGTGGAACTATGCTGAGCATAGATTGGAAAGCGGACTAACGAGGGAACCTCCCCAGGTGTCCCCCACAGATTTCAATGGAATTTCGTTAGAAGATGGCATATAGTGCCCTGATAAAAACCCTAAAAGGATTTGAGTTGAGAGTTATTCCTTCAAGAGTTATACCTATTTTACTGGATTTCAGACATTATGGAGCCCACATGCCTTGATAAGTAAACGTACGAATTTGGATCCGAAATTATCATAATAGATAACTCTGATGACACTTATACTACCCTGAAAATTTCAGCCTAAAATAATGTTCCTTTCTTGAGATATTGAATTTTTGACAAAACAGTGATTACCCACGGATGTGTGATAAAAGGGGAGTTTTGTCAAAAATTCAGTATCTCAAGAAAGGAACATTATTTCAGGCTGAAATTTTCAGGGTAGTATAAGTGTCATCAGAGTTATCTATTATGATAATTTCGGATCCAAATTCGTACGTTTACTTATCCAGGCATGTGGGCTCCATAATGTCTGAAATCCAGTAAAATAGGCATAACTCTTGAAGGAATAACTCTCAACTCAAATCCTTTTAGGGTTTTTATCAGGGCACTATATGCCATCTTCTGACGAAATTCCATTGAAATTTGAGGGGAACACCTGGGGAGGTTCCCTCGTAAGTGAGACAGTAAACCGACGAAATTAGAACATCTACAAACTCTTAAGAGCCTGACTTGAAGAAGAATTCCTATATTCCCTATCAGCTGATTCAGTACCGTGTCATATGTTCTATCCACTATGAAGTGAATCACATGACAATTAATTATCTCTCGGAGAAACTATACAGCTTTCTAAAAAATATACTCATTTTGTGACACTAAATATACGATAACTAAAGCAAACATCCCTACTGAACTATAAGCCACATTTTTTGTAATTCGTAAATCGATGAATTCGCTGCAAGTAAGAGATTTTCAGTGAGAGTGAAAAAAGCGAAATTCGACTAAGCGCACTTTTTTCAGACTTTGAATATTGAATGTCATACATGTTCTATCAAGAAAAACAACATTCTCAAATCAAGACAACACTGATCAGGCAAATGTCGAATTCACCAGCAAGACAACATAAAATGTGTGATATTCATACACTAGATACATGTACGACAGTTAGTTATTTTTGTTCTCAGCAAGACAACAACTGAAAAAATGAAGCTTAGTTTTACATTACCGCGTAATCATCTGACCTTGCAATTTATCAAGCCTCTGCATCATCAATGGGCTGTTCAGAAATGGAGTTGTAAGACAGATCAGAATTTGACTGTTCTTGACAGCCGGACATATCCCACGCTACAAAGTATAAATTTAGAACTTTTGCTTTATCGTGATAATTGATCAATGAGCTAACCTTCTGTTTCATCCACATCATTCATTTGACCCTCCAAGGACAAAAGAAACAGAATAACAAGTGTCATATTCAAGAAAAAAGAAAATACATTCATATTTTACCTGAGAACGTTCTGTGTTGGATGCAGGTTCAATTACTGCAGTAGAAATAAATCAAATCATCAAGATAAATAGCTCTTTTTTGTATATGTGGAGCAAAAGTAACGTCAGTCAATTTTACCTGCGCCTGCAGCCAAAACAACGAACGGTGAAGCATTATTATTCAGGTTGACCACATTTTTCTTGTCGAATACCACTGAAATATAAATTTTGTATAAATCAGTTACTTGTTATTTTCAGAGCCTATGTAACAGTCGTTTGTGCTTCTTTTGAGGCCGTCGTGAACTTTACAGTTAGATTGGTTTAAGAGTATTTTTAGAAATCTCACCTTTCAAATGGTCTTGCTTCACACCCCCTGGAATTTTATTCCATTGGGAAAAAAAAGCATGTCATATCACAAGTATCATTTGATTCACAGTGAGAGAGTATTTGCCACTATGCTTATATCTCGTCCAAAAACTAGTGGAAAAGCTGGAAGGCGTCTCATTATGAAGATAACGCTTTGCTCTGTCAAACTATGCATAAGGAAAATTTTGGAAGGCACCGAAGAGTACAGAACAACTTACAAAATTTAAAGAACTGAGTTCCTTTTAGGAGTTAGGGCAAAACCTTAAAAAATTCAAAACTTTTCAAAAACGATCGTGGAGAGCTGGAAGTGATTCCGTTTTGCAGCCCAGACTTTCCTCTACATTAGGCTACGCTCAACTCAAAATCGAAATTTTTTCTGAGAAGAGGAATACCCTTAATTGATTTCACTTTTGACACATACTTTTTGACATTTCTTCTGATTCACATAACGTGTTCCAGTCTTCATTTTCACCATCACTGAGAAGACAAGCCAATCTATAATGTGTAAGTATGGGTGTGGTTGTTTGTTGCGTTAATGAAACTGTAGACTGCTGAGTTTCAGTTATTTCGGCTGTTAATAAACAAAGCAACTACTTCTAAAGAGCAATCAATTGATTGATACCCACCAAACCTGTGATAGTTTGTTTTTTGTTGTTCATCTCTCTGTTGTTAAAATCAAAATTCTTATCAAATTGTACCAGAGGGTCGTTAAGTTTATGCAGCGCTCCAGCAATGGTCAACAACGGAAGTTTTAGACTAAAAACAGTATTTATAAATTTTGATCATTGACACCGATCTACATGCCTTACATCACCTGTCCATTATCTAATATTTCTTTTACTAAAATAATTTTTGCTGGATTTTCAAGTGGACTATTAGGATTTGTTCGATGAGTCAAAAACCCTTTTGATGGATGAATATAACGTTTACAGCTCCCATCCGCAACTGTAGCAGCCACATATAGTATAATTTCTTTACCATTTTGAATTTGATTTTTATAATGTTGTGGAATCTGTATAAAAAAATATATCCGTATCAGAGGACGAGGCACTGAGGCAAATCTCCTAGAAGGTTCCATTTTGTACTTACTCTGAGTTTGGGGTAAACACCACGTCTGACATGGGCTTTTTTATCACCTTGAAGAAACGTCGGATACTTGCGTTTTGGTTGAGCGGCGCCAACTGTCCGACTTTGTCTTTGTCGAGGTCTTCGAACTACTTTTGTTGTTGTTTCTTTTGGACAATGTCTAGAGCAAAACAAAGCGAAGAAAGAATCAGTAATTTATAAAGTATTTACCTCTTAGCACTTATCCGTAGAGGGAATATGTCTGTTCTGTATTGCTCTTTTTGATAAGGACGAACATTTTTAACAAAAACAAGTTTCTCATCTGAAAACAAATCACATATGTATAAAAAGAGTTCTGATGATTTATTTAGTGATGATATTATTTACTATTCATAATACTTGATTGTTGCAATGAATCTTCCAACTCTTGACTTCCTAAAGTAAATAAAACAATATATTTGTTTTTGTATCATATAGAAAACTGAAGATACCTAGGTCTGTCATTTCGCCGTTATCTTCGAACAATGAGTTATACAATTTCTTCAGATTATCATCTAAATACGAAAACAAGTGGTTATAAGACAGAATGCGTTTTATCAACGCAATGATTCTTAAAGCGGTCGTATTCAATTCGATAACAATCTGCTGTATTCTAAAGCAAACGCTTAGATAGTTAGAAACTGTAGGTTATTGGAACACAATCAGATTCTCAACGACCACCGCTAAACTCTTAAAAAATTAGCGAAATTAAAAGATCATAAATTAAATCTGAAAACTGCAATACTAGCGCTGTGGCTTTTAAAGAAAATCAAATTAAGTTACTCTGGCTGTTACCGTCACATTCTTCCCAATCGCTAAATTCATCACTCCCAGCTGACTTTGGATTTGTATTTTCTTCAGATGATAATTTATCGCGAGCATGAGTAATCGTATAGGGTTGTTCTGTTGATATAATCATTCCTAAATTAAATATAAAGAGACATGAAACATTAATATATATTGTGAGAACCATCTGAATTGATTATTGTTCCCTTGTATTTGTATAATACATGGGGCGCTCCAAAAAGTCTTTCAGCCGGGTCTGCTAAAAGCTGAAATCTGACTGAAACTATTCTAATGTAATATTAATATTTAGACATATTTAAGATTATGTGCCAAATTGAAGACTTGTAAGTCTTGTTTGTTGTTGTATTTTGAATTTCTTTTGATTTAGTAGTACAACTGTTTCCTTTGAGACTTTCGAACTCCGACTTTATATGTGTAGAAAGTTCATGCATTTTCATGAATTTCAACGGAGCAATTTCAGTGTGAAAGATGCTCCTCGTTCAGGTCGCCCTACAACTACTGTCAATGAAGAAACAATTCATAGCAATAATCAAAGAAGATCCATCCTCATTCAGTATACACTAATTCTTACATTATTAGTGCTCGGATTGTTCTTTTTGGTTTAAGCTTTAATCTTAAACCAGAATGAAATCGAGAATATACATTCTCATTATATCATTCTGACATTTACACTATCAAAACACAAAATCAATGCTTGCACGAAGCTAGGAATGAACCCACGAACTTTGCAGACGAACTGTAAAAACCAACTTCGCTGTTTGTTCCTATATTCTGCACAATCATCGAAGTTGTGCAATGGCTCGATGCTATCTTTCATGTTCTTTTTGGTACCTGTCGCATTCAAAGGTTGAGGGCTAAATTGTTGTTGTGCGTTCAATGTCTTCACTTTTAACACTAGTCGAAATTTCAATTTCGGTTTGTTTTGGTTAGCTGGTTCAACACTGTTATTTGGCGATGTCGATGACTTTAACTTTTCTGCAAAGGCTGAGAGTGGTTTGGCTGTCTCAAAATACTCCTTATCAACGTCAATTTCGTCATCTGGATTTTCCTCTACAGTTTTTAAATTATAATTGTTCAAATCGAGTTTCATTTGCTTCATCTCGACCTCAAAACGTTTTTTTATCGAATGTCCAAATGCTTCAAAGGTCATATTTGAATCCATGTCATAAAACATTTTGTTTGATGTCGTACCTTCTACAGATACTGTCACATTGATTGGTGGCATCTGAAATGTTCCAGAAGGTTTTTATTTTGTCCTTCAATGAATGATAGCACCTCTTTAATATTTATTTTTCTACCACCCTCAAAGTACGGGCTTGGAAAACTATAACTTTCTCGAAAAGAATGAGTTTCTCGAGGACCATATATCACATCCATACAGTGGAAGATTCTTCTTTTACTGGTTATATTCACTAGTACTGATTCT
>CAJNOQ010002714.1:0-22940 GCA_905250885.1 Didymodactylos carnosus | reverse complement strand
TTGGGGTAATTCCGGCCGGTCCATTCAAATACACGGAGTTTCCTGAAACAAACCTCTGGTACTTTTCAGAAGTAGATTTCTGACATACTCTTCAGGTAAAAGGTATTCGTCATGTCATTATCTACAACATATGTGAAAATTGCATCTCAAGAGCTGAAAAACAGCAGGCTCTATGATCTTAAATATTTTGATGTAATTTTACACATATTGTGGTAATGAATTTACACAGCATTATTAGATATTCTCATTAATTATGAGAAAGTCATGAAAAAATTTCTATATATATCATGGGCTGTACTCTTATGAGTTGAATAAAAAAATCAGACGTGAAATTCGATTAAAATTAAGGAAGATAACACTGAAAGTAGAATTAGATGTTTATGAAACACATATAAAAATACTTACCGGAACTCATTCCAAAACTGATTTGATAGCTGTATTTGTGTAATGGGTACTGGCGTGCGAATGTGATTAAGGTACGTATTTGAATGGACCGGCCGGAATTAACCCACATGGGATAATTCCGGCCGGTTTCGAGGTCCCTGTCTCCTTTTGAACACTGGTCGAAAACGGAGAGGGATTTTTAGGAAATTTTTACATCAGCGGATAGAGAACTGTTAGTTTCATCTTCATATTCAGTAGTACGCTTATCCGATTAAAAACGCCTTAGAAATACGCAAAATACTAAGAAACTTTGTGCAAGTGGCCCGAATTACCCCATCTGAATCTATGTATTTCACTTGATGGTAGTCGAAAATTTGTCTTTCAGTATTGAATCGAATATGATATTGATCTGACATGAGTGTTGATGAGAATGAGATGCGAGATCATATAGATGAGTATGCAAAAGCAATTTGAACAAATAAGTGCTTATTATTACGAGATAGAAGGACAAAATTGACTGTCACTTTTGCAAAATTGAGCACATCCTCTACTGTAGGTGTGTGTATGAGAGTAAGAGTGTAGATATGCTCAATTTGTAGAAATACCGTTTGACTTGATGATCAGCGTTTTCGATGCAAAATTGGAGAGGAGGATAAAGTTTGAGTGAGTAACTAAAAATTTTTGAACAGAAGGCCTTTTTTATTCACCAACTTTTGGAAGTGAGTCACTTTTTAGCAAAGGAGAATCTGTTTTCTTCCCCGTAACTGAATACTCTGTTGATGATTCATAGTTTATCAATATGTATCTTATCGTTTCATCAAAACTAATTTCATGACTAAGAAACATCTCATTTTAGAAGTTCATAGCACATTTTTCTCCTCTATAGTTTCCAAAAAAGAAATTATAATCTTTTATATTTTTCTTTGTGTTTTTATCAAGTATTTCTTGATTATAAATTAATACAATATTAACTATTAGAATTTTGTATTTTTTGCACAATAATTATTTCTATAGACGATTGAGCGTGTGGAAATGAAAGGAGGTTTTTCTTCTATCTTCGATTGTGTGCTTTAGTTTGCTAAATGGAAACAATTTTCTTTTCTCTTTTTTTCTGTTTTTATTGTTTTTCTAACGTCATAAGAATAAACAATGGAGTTTTCTATTATCTACTTGATATTCTTCAACAACGTTCACTCTTGATTGCCCTCTTTATGTAAATTCTCAATTTTTTGATCTATAGTTTGAATGTTTTTCTACTTATAGTATATATGTTTCCCGTTTATCCAGCTTGTGAGAAAAAAATAATGTTTTATCCGTATTTTGTACTGTGTAAAAAAAAAAAAGGAATGAGGTTTTAGTTATTAAAAGGCTTACCATTGAGCGTAAATTTCTTTTTGTGTGTACAACTGTTATGTTATCTGTGTAATTCGTTTTAGACTAATTTTTTCAAGTGATTATTTTTTCTATTAAACAAACGTCTTGTTGAGTTTGTAATTTAGATATTAGATTTTCAGACAATAATTACCTTTTTTTCTTGTATTTGCAAAAATTTAAAAGAACGTTCTATAATAAATCTCATTCCTTGACTCGTTTAACCTATAATATCACAATTGAACTCTATTTAGATAGTTAGATGAATTTGAACTATTTTAATAGAATACATCCACGGATTAAAAATTAATAGTACTTTTTCTATATCTATGTGAATAAAAAAACAAGAGAAGAAAAAAGTTTATTTTTTATTTTTATCACATGTGTGACGGAAGCTTTGATAGAGAGATTGAGGAAAGGGGGTAACAGTAAATAGACAAAAGAGAATAATAAAGAATTCTATTTGAACTTTAGTAGACATTCCTGTAAACGTTTTTTCTTTTTTTTTTATGGCTCATATATATATATATATACATAGACAGATGGAGAGTATTAAGTTTTTCTTTTCTACTAATATAACGAAACAAAAAAAAAAAAAGAAATGAATGTCATCATCATCATACAATAAACACTTGTTTCCGTGTCATTTTCTTCTCTCTCTTTTTCCCCTTCCAATGTTTTCTTTCTCTCTTTCGATGTCTTTGTTTCAGTTATGTGACATTTCACAAGTTTGAGAGTAAATAGACGAGTGTTGAGCATTGAGATATGAACTCTAATACAAAATATTTAAATCACGTAACAGGTGAAAATAATTGTTTTGCTCAGTTCAAATATATCTGAGTAGAGAGATGCACCTTTGATTTTCAATTACTAAAAAAAAAAATGCGTCCACTTCATGAAAAATTTTAATTTAATTTTATAGAATTTCGATTCTATCAATCTTATAGGTAACAAGCTGAATTCATTATTTTTACTTTTGCCTCTATTAGTACTATGTAGAATCAGGCTCTGCTGCGTTTATTTAACTCTCATATTTCCATTTGGACGATGCTCACGTGGTTTCTGATGAGGGTTAAACATAAATTTTTTTAGTTTATTTTTAAGAAAATTAGATAAATGAGGCATATAAATTTTCTTTTCACATGTTTGTCTATCAAAATTATGTCTCACTTATAGTCATGTAAAAATTCATTTTCTAATTGAGTAAATTAGTCAACATGGTCAAATCTCGTTTTTTTCTAAGCGATTTTCACTAAGAAAATTATGTTTCTGATATTCTGCTATTTAACAAGATCATGACGATAAAAATTGTTCATTTCGTTCAGTAATTTTGATTAGAGGGAGAAGAAGGAGAAGTAAATCCCCTGCTTGTTTGAAATGAATTACTCACTTGAGAAAAAAAATTTGCTCACTCCGAAAAGTTGAAGGCTTTGTTTTTGGTAATCAACTAAATTTTTATGAGTAAAAAGGATGAAAAATGAGGAAAAAGGTATTCAGAAATTTTTTAGAGTTGCTCAGTAAAACTTTTCCTGCCCCTCCCCCCTCCACTTGCCAAAATTATATCGATTTCGTTAATGGAAAAGCACGCAGCAAATGCTGTGTATTGAACATACTAGTTACATTTGAAAAGTCAAGGATGATAAATAATGATAGGTTGATGATTATAAATTAAATTCAAAGATAAACTCAAAAAACTGCTTTTAATTACATCAACTGAGAAATAATCTTTTGTTAATGAAATAATCAAATGTGACCCTTCTCATTTAGTATCATATTATCACGGGTCATACGATATGTTTGATTAGATTTCGCACTGTTCTATCTACTCTTTTTTCAGATTGATTCAATCTCTTTTTTATGAATGATGGATTCAACAAGCCAACATGGAGAAAACATAGATACTATAACTCTACGTCAGCATGTTCTCATTAATCAAGTAGCAGCTGCAACAGGATCTGAACATGATATAGCAAAACATTTATTACAAGCAACGGACTGGAGACTGGAAGTAAGAGAAAAAATTCTCGTTCGAACACCATCCGTTCAATTTTTTAATAATAAAATAGTAGAACTATTAATCGAAAAAGACAATTATCAAAATTATTCTATTCATTACTTAACAAAGCACACCATATTTTTCAAGAATGTAGCTCTTTTTTTACTTTCGGGAATCTATCTGTAAAAATGATTTATTCTGTAGTTTACTCAATGACAAAAAGACTATTCAATGTCGTATTTATTAATTAAGTGATTTGTGCCTTTTTTAGGCTGCACTTTCTTTGTTCTTCCAAGATCGAACTGTACCAATACCATGTAAATTATTTTGTCCAGATGTAAGTAAAAAAACTAAAGAAATATTCACATATTTCCAATTGCATACCAACTATGAAAAAAAAATTGAATTGATATATCTCCTTTTTCATTTCAGTTGACATCTCAACCTGCTAATACACCAGCAACTCCACCAAATTTTCCTGAAACTCTACTAGCCTTTAGTAAATTATCTGCTTCTTCATCAGACAATAATTATTCACAACAACAACAAATTCAACGTTCAAATGGCGTTCCATTATCTTCTAGTCCAATAAATACAATGATGATAATCAATGATGGTAACACATCTCAATTTAGCACAATTAATAGTTCAACAACAACAAGATAAAATCTCTTTCACTTGCATTACTAACCTTATTAGGCAAATATTCTTGTAGACCGCTTCGTTTATTCAACAACAAACCGGTGTGTTTCATCCATAGTACTAGCTAAACGAAAAATCATCTCTTCAATTAAACAAAAAAAACAACATTTTAGTCTGAAATTATCATCAGTGTGTCTTAATGTTTCATTTCCTTTTTTCTTAATACATATATGTCTTGTTAATGAGAATGATTTCATTTTTTCTTCAAATGTCAGTTACGGCCAAAAAACACAGATCAGTTTCAGATCCGATTTTTTATTGTATACATATTTTTATTGACGATATGACTATAGATAAGGCTGTTTGATCACGCTTTTGATTGTCTTTACAATCACTAGAGTTATAAAATAAAAATTTCGGTTTTTGAATGCGAGCCACTGTACATTGGACAAAAATAATATGTGAAAAAACTGATGTTTATTGGACAATCTTAGACAGTCCACTAATACCATTTGCCACTTATCTGATTTTCTGTTTGACAGGATGCAAATTCGTCATGACAGTGAACTGTAGGGTAAATAAGATTAGAATCTGTCTTCTGAAATATATTTGATTTTTATCCATCCAAAACATGGCAGAATGACGTCCAGATTCCTAGTCAAAAACTTACACGAATTTTGTTAAGTTTTTAGTGAAATTCTACTACGACCGAAGATTTAACAAGATATTAAGATCTTATCAAGATATAAGTTATTTTGCGTAAAATTTATTTTCAGATTGAGTTGAGTTGAGATTATGTTATGATCTAACCGAGAACTATCATGATTTTTAATAAGATTTATTAACGACTAAGAACTTTATTTTATTTTTCTTTTATTATGAAAAAAATGTTATATTTTTCCAAGAGAAAAATGACGATATAGAATTCATTTATATTTTCAATATTATTTTATAGAGTGAAACAAAAGAATGACAAATATTATTTCAATCTCAATCAAGACCTGATATAAGACAATTTTAAGATGTGTACAAAATTTATTTTTGATTCAGAAGAAAAAATCGTACAACGCTATTGCGTACTCTTTGTTTAATATATCGCCGATAGTCTCATGACAGCATCCAGAAATGCAAACAAATATTATTTTGTCAAAATGATGATTATATTTTTTTTATCTAGGAATGATTTACTTGATGAACAATTCTCAGACATTGATCTAATTTTATATTTCAATCAGTATCTATACACTCTCACATATAATCGAATCATTTCTATTATTTACTAATTCTTTATTTAATCGGTCTCAAACAGCATGTAGATGCTGTTTCCATCTATTATATGATTATCAAAATAAATTTTTTGACAGTCGTCAAAATATTTTTGATAGTGTGGTAAAAAAATAAATCTTCTTTTTCTACACTTGTGTTAGCTGATTAATAAATTAAATAGAAAAAGACAAAAGCGATCGTTTGATTCAACTATTCATTTATTTCAATAAATACTTTTTATAAAACAAAGTTAATTTCATTTAAACTAGTCCTAAATTAGTTTTTTTGATTGTCTGAAAATTTTGTATTGGTATGGATATTCGAAGTACTGGAGATCAGACTCAAAAATAATATCAAACACTACACTCTAAGAAAAAACATCTCATAACAGGTGTCTACCACGAAAAAACATCTCATAACAGGTGTCTACCACGAAAAAGCGTCTATTAAGAGGGCCTCCATGAATATATTAAATATACCACCTATCTCTTCGATTTCAAAATTAGTTTTTGCTCATAGATTCTGAAAGAGCGTATACGAGTTCTTCAGAAATTCCTAGAACTGTGTGAAAACAGTTTTTACCTTAGACATGAATTAAAAAGTGTGTAAACCAACTATTAGTTTTCGAAATAAGAGTCTGAAACCTAGTGAAAACCTATATTAATGAAGTAACCCATTATTGCCTAATTTCGCGTAAAATTAAAAAATTCATAACTCAGTCAAAACCAATGGAAACCACGTCAGAATATTATAGTATACTCTATTTGATCTGCTGAATCTGATCCTTTACTTAAGATCAATTAAAAGTAGGCTCTTACTTTAGAAGTTCTAGAAAACTAAAAAATTTTTTAATTTTACGCGAAATTAGGCAATAATGGGTTACTTCATCTAATATAGGTTTTCACTAGGTTTCAGACTCTTATTTCGAAAACTAATATTGTCACGAGATTCAGCGTGATCGATAATCTATGTTTCTATCTATTTTGAAGGTTCTGTACCTAAAGATCACCGAATCTAGGTGTCTCCGAAGAATTTCTGCGCCTAAACGATGTTGACCTATGGATCTGTGCAAGACTTTAACAGTATTTCTAATGTTAGAATATCTACTCACATATTCTTCCCAAAACATTATATACAATTTTGTAGCCCGTAAAATTTTCTATCGAATGATATATAAAGTAGAGTGATTTACACACTTTTTAATTCATGTCTAAGGTAAAAACCGTTTTCACACGGTTCTGAAGAATGATGATGGTATGTGGGTCCTAGGAGTAGAAAGGCTCGATAAACTTCTAAAAGTACTCAGTTTCATTTACTGAACACGAATATATTGTTTTTCTCACGAAATAAAATATATGGAGGGAGAAAATGCATTATTTCGAAGATAAGTCATTTTTCGTCTTAGAGATAGCATACGTTGTTGATTCACTAGAAATTTTTCCTTAACTTTTTTTGGTCGAATGATATCACATTTTCAACACATCGTCAATCAAAGAAATTTTAGTAAAAAATCTCGACGCAGACGCAAGACTAGGGTATTACTTAACCGGAAATACTAGTTTTTCGGCGTTGGCACTTTTTCGAAGTTCTGACCCTAGAAAAGCGAGGTTAACTCGGAATGACCCTCACCTTTCAGCACTAAACCTCTATTTGATCCTCTATCAAACAAACTATCAGCCGGCTCTGTAGCCCTTTTCATGACAAAAATTACGGCGATAATACTGAAAAGTACGAAAAATGATCACTTTTAATGGGCCCCAAAGTTCAGACGTCCGGCGCTTAAGGGCTTTCGAAAAGAATTTTTAATAGTTTTCTGAGGAACTCGTACACGCTCTTTCAGAATCTGTGAGCAAAAACGAATTTTGAAATCGAAGAGGTGGAAAGTATATAAGAAAACGCGGTTTTTCTCATGAACTGTCTCTTAAACAACTGTGTCATTGTTGCATCTTTCTTAAACGACTATTTTGTGTATTGTGTGCGGGCAAACTGTGCGAGAAAAAGAAAGTACATTTTTTTATGATTTTTGATGGTAGCTAGAGAAATAAAACCTAAGATGTTACCGTTTCTACTGCATCAATATGTTAGTGAATTATTTACCTGTGGGCCTCATCCTGTTTATTAAAAACGTTTGTTTATTTTTTAATTGGTTTTATATGTTTTAGCACTAAAGCCTTCTTTTGTTTATCGCAGTTTATGTTGTTTTCATAAGTAGTAATAACGAACTAAACAATGCTTATGATATCTTCTGGCACTAATCACATTAACTTCTACATCGACATTCTCCGTCTGATCAGCAGTATTAACTATTCTAAGCAACAGCATGCGTCTAAATGGAAAAAAGAACGTGTGCATTCCCGTCCTAATCTGAAGAGTCGAGTGTTACATCGATTTTTCCTTGAAACACACTTGATTATGGGTAATTTTTGATGCTGATCACGAATCTGATCTCCGTTCGTTCGCATAGGGCTTTTTAGTATCTCTGTTCGAATTAGGGATGGTAACACAAATGTTACTCGGTTACGACTGGATTACAAAAAGTACGGTTATTATTGATGGAGGTAAAAAACAAATAATAATCACCGTTGACCTTCTTCTTCTATCCATATTAGAGTGTCGGGAAATATCTTACTTTCCTCAGAATTCTCGGCTCTATCAGGCAATATGGTTCACAAAATTTTCTGACCAAAACCCAAAGACTTGGTTTTCCAGAAATCTTATTATCAAGTTTTCTCATAAAATGGCGATATGCACCTAATCTGATAGAAAAATCGTCGGGCTATTGAAAACAGTATTCCGATTGGTTCCAGCCTTGACTGAAGATTCAAAAACAAAGGAGTTCTTATGATTATGACACACTGTTCTACATATATAACACCCAAACGCTTCTTTTGCATATCGTTAATGACTGGCCCCGCCTGTCTAGATATTCTGACCAGCTCAGTTTGTAGCAAATTTCATGAGCTTCAAAATGATATATAATAGAAAAATGTATATTTTCTTGTTTGCGAGGAAAAAGGGCTATAACAGCGAGGACTGTCTCCTATGTTGGATACGTAGGATTATTCTAAGCGCCTTCCTGCTATTGAAGCACTATGGTTAACTGTTATGTACCACACATTCTGTAGAGAATTTTCGGGGCTATCCGGTGATATGTTTACTTTGTCATCTACGCAAAAGAAACATGAGAAAAACACCTTTTACCTATAGCTGCTCTTTGAGGGGTGGACTATTGGCACCCTATTGATGAAGAATTACTCGGCTTTTAGTTATCAAACGTACGCGAAATGAATTAAAAACAACTGATAATACTTTTCTACTACTCACAGAATCATTTTTAGACAAAACATATAGTGGGCCAATTTCCAGCCTTATCCCCCTCCTTTATTTGGGTATTACTAAAATACGCTAACACCCACTAACATCCACTAACACCCCCAAATTAAAATCCGAGATAGCCGATCGATAGACCTGTTCTTTGTGAATAAACAAACACTAAAAAAATTTATTTCAAAGAGGATTTTTTAGGGCTTTTCCGTTACGAACACCCACTAACACCCAAAAAAAGTGACGCAAACACCCAAAAAATATGCCAGAATAATCGCATCCTTTGTTGAGCATATTAGATCGCTTTTGAATCCAAAGGAAATCTCATCCTCACGAAAAACAGCTATTTGAAAGCCCTCATAAATCAAGTGATATTGAGAGTAGTCGTTATGAAACAATTAGCACGCATGTTTTCCTATTCCTAACAGCAATATCCGTAGTTGTTCTTGCTGTTTACAATTCCTTGTTGGCTCGAACAGTTACTGTCACTGTACAATCCTCCCACTTCACTATGTATGAACGTCTTCAAGTCAGCTATCCTGACTCTCTTACTTATTGGTATAACCATTTGCAAAATGGTTATGGGAATAGTAATGGTTTCTATGAAAATTACGGAATGATAAACTTTGTTCACATCGCACCATCTATATTTAAGTCATCCGACACTGTTTGTCAAACAGTAAAACAAACTGCTGATAATTCATTTAATCAGTTCTACCAGAATGAATTTATCACATCGATAATTCACTCAGATAACACATTCTATATACAAACAAATCGTTATGTCGATCTGTTCCCAAGTATCACCGCTGATTTTATGTCATTGAATTTAATGAGTAAAACAATCGAAGCAAATCAACTGCTTAACGCTTTAATAATAAATGGTTGCTATTTGTGAATCAGTACTTTGATGGACATCCACAACACTATGACATTCTCATGTATTGATTTCAAGGAAATTGAAGACATTCTTTGTTATTTCCTAGTATATTTTGATTCTTCAAGTTCAGTTTTAATTTTAGATTGGGATTCTTGGTTTTTTCTCTTTCTGGAAAATCTGTTTTTCGGTGATAGAACAGATATTAAAAACAAAGCCTTTTGTGATATGATTTTAGGCTATT
Source organism: Didymodactylos carnosus (assembly GCA_905250885.1). Taxonomy (NCBI): domain Eukaryota; kingdom Metazoa; phylum Rotifera; class Eurotatoria; order Philodinida; family Philodinidae; genus Didymodactylos; species Didymodactylos carnosus. Next base: position 12,836 of record CAJNOQ010002714.1, on the reverse strand, counting down.
CAATAATAGGTAATGCGTTCCAGATTTATTACAAAGGAATTAAAGTATTAATGACGGGTTTGTTTTTGTTTCAAGAAAAGCAGTTTTTTAAACTATTTAAATACGTATAGTCTTATGTTATCAGTATACTGTCTGACAATTAGCAAGAGAAACAAAAAATGGGTATTCCGTTGATTGTTGTTTTCAGTGCTCTTATTGGTCAAATAGCTAGTGTGGCTATCTACCAACAATGTGGAGGTGAGGGTTATTCTGGTCCAACGGCTTGTGATTTTGGACTTCAGTGTTATCGTAAATCGTATTGGTATTCATCATGTCAAACATCATGTCCAAAAACATGGGAATGTGAAACGTACATAGAGAGAGAGGATGATGATAATGATACTGCTAAAGCATGGGATCAATGCGGCGGCCAAGGTTTTGATGGATTATCATTATGTCCATTTGGTTTTCAATGTGTTGCTAGAAGTATTTGGTATTCACAATGTAGAACCGATTGTCCAACAGGTTGGTCATGTATGGATCCTGTTGACTCAACGACACCGATAGCTGTCACAGTACCAACAACGCCCTTCATCATAGAAGAACCCACAACCGGACTATTCACAATTGAAGAAATGACAACTACTGGATTTGTAACTGGAAACACACTCGGAAAAATTGTTAAACGTGGTAATTAAATTTTTATTCATTCTTCTCACGTTGATTAGGCATGCATCAATTCTGTACTATATCCCGTTAAAAACTTATCAGAGCCGATGAAAATCAGTGTAAAAAATTTCATCGGTGATTGTATCACTGATTGAATAATTGATTTATAGGAACTCCTTTAACGAACTACTGTTTTTTAGCTGATTAGTATTAGCGATCATCATCCTGATAACGATCTTATACTTTAAGTGATCACCTGATTGGAGTACCGAAAACATCTGATTTCGCTATAATTACTCTAGGCTGTTGTACTTTGCGCACTATGAGAGTTTTTGGAGATTGTCTTTTTGTTTTTAATTTGAGCTATTTCTCTTCTAGCTAGTGTGGCTATCTACCAACAATGTGGAGGTGAGGGTTATTCTGGTCCAACGGCTTGTGATTTTGGACTTCAGTGTTATCGTAAATCGTATTGGTATTCATCATGTCAAACATCATGTCCAAAAACATGGGAATGTGAAACGTACATAGAGAGAGAGGATGATGATAATGATACTGCTAAAGCATGGGATCAATGCGGCGGCCAAGGTTTTGATGGATTATCATTATGTCCATTTGGTTTTCAATGTGTTGCTAGAAGTATTTGGTATTCACAATGTAGAACCGATTGTCCAACAGGTTGGTCATGTATGGATCCTGTTGACTCAACGACACCGATAGCTGTCACAGTACCAACAACGCCCTTCATCATAGAAGAACCCACAACCGGACTATTCACAATTGAAGAAATGACAACTACTGGATTTGTAACTGGAAACACACTCGGAAAAATTGTTAAACGTGGTAATTAAATTTTTATTCATTCTTCTCACGTTGATTAGGCATGCATCAATTCTGTACTATATCCCGTTAAAAACTTATCAGAGCCGATGAAAATCAGTGTAAAAAATTTCATCGGTGATTGTATCACTGATTGAATAATTGATTTATAGGAACTCCTTTAACGAACTACTGTTTTTTAGCTGATTAGTATTAGCGATCATCATCCTGATAACGATCTTATACTTTAAGTGATCACCTGATTGGAGTACCGAAAACATCTGATTTCGCTATAATTACTCTAGGCTGTTGTACTTTGCGCACTATGAGAGTTTTTGGAGATTGTCTTTTTGTTTTTAATTTGAGCTATTTCTCCGCGAACATCTTGCACTGTTAGCGGACAATCTGGTGTGTGCAAAGATACAAAGACTTGTGGTGGTACAACTCATGCTGGTTATTGTCCTGGTGCATCGAATATTCAATGTTGTATTGAAGGTTCATCTAGTGGTAATGGTCTTTGTGGATCGTACGTTGATTCAACTGTTAGTTCAATTAAAGGTAAAATAGTAAAATAGTTCAGCATATATTACTGTGATAGTTTTATGTGTTTTTCAGGCAATAATGATGTCACTTATCAAGTCGTTAAAATAAAAAAAGAACATTTATCGAATCAAGCATCTTATTCACTGGCAGCTGATCAAAGTGATAATACAATGACAACTAGTACAGCATGTGCTTTTGATAAAATGGTATCCGCTGCAGCAGCAGCCGGTGTTAAAATAACAATTGCAAGTACGTTCATTATTATCCCCTGTGTGCTCACTAATCGTAACAGACAAAATATTTTATCATTCTAGGTGGTTTTCGTACCATTGCACGTCAAAACTATTTCTGGAATTGTTATCAAACAAAACTATGCAATAATGGTAATTTAGCTGCAAAACCGGGGTCAAGCAATCACGGTAAAGGTATTGCATTAGATTTAAACACTGATTGCGGAAAACAAACAGGCAGTAAGCCCAGTTGTGATGGATCAGCAGTATATCAATGGTTGTATAACAATGGACATAAATATGGTTTCACACGTACCGTTCAAAGTGAACCATGGCATTGGGAATTTCGAGGAATTGGCGTTCAACCAGCATCCTTTTCTTAACTGCACGATGAAAGAAAACTTCATGGCAGTTCCATTATGCAATATATTTTTTCTTAGAAGAAAATAGTTCTTTTTTTGACAAAAAGAATAATTTAGTTGAATAAAATTCATACTTAAAACATCACGGCACGTTAAAGCTCATGAATTACAAATTGGATGTTTAAACGAAGGGCAAAAATGTTGGAAAAAATACATATTTGTTATTGAGTTAGAGCTAGGAGATATTTGAACGAAAATGTTTTAGCAAAATCGACGACAAAAACATTTTTATAAGCATAAACAGACAGTTATCACGATTGATTGTTTCTTCATCCGACAAAAGAAGATGTATAGTCTAGGTTGTTATTTGTTCTTGATACGAAAACATACACACACAAGTTTTTCATCACATCGCCTAGTCACATGAAAAACAACTGATTAATTTCTTATGATTTTTTTTCTTTTTTTTTCATCAAACTTGTTTGCTGGCGACGATTGCTTTTTTTCTTATTAACAACATTATTCAATGTTTTATCCACTCTTTTCTTATTTTTATTCTTTAATAATATTTTTCGTCGTTTATTAACACTAAAAATCGTTTTGTTTCCCACTTTTCCACTTAATTCTTTCAATTTTGATCGTTTATCATTCGTTCTTGTTGTCAATGATTTCTTACCTTGTCTGTTTGATTTTATTAACAATAACGAACGTTTACGTGTCTCATTTTTTGAACGATCATGTGCACGAAATGAGATGGCTTTATGTATAAGTTGTTGTGGTGGTGCTGTGACAGTTATGGTAGTTGCTGATGGAATATCAAATGGCGATAACGGCAGGGGCATTGTTGCGTTTGCATTTTTTGATAATGATGCTTTAAATGCTTGAGATTTTTCGAGTGTTGTTAATAATTCTCGCACTTTTGCAGCAGGAATACCACCGCAATCACCACAAACAATATTTTTTTTATTATAAACCATCTGTTCAGCGAAAATAGATGAATTACGTAGATTGACTGTTGATACTATTAAAAACGCGATAAGATCAGAAAAAAAACTATTAATGAATTGTGTGTGCTTTTCTTCAGTTGCGCTTGAAAATAAAAATAAATAAACCTATAGCAACAGTAAGCGCGTTTTGATCACCGTATTTTCTACTCTACTTTTATTCGCGCCAGCTTCACGGAAGAAAGTTTTGAAACGCAAATTGAGCTAACGAAATTGTTGTCTACACGCTGAATGTGTAGGAATTAATAACTTAAACTTTTGCATAGGCATTTACATTTCAGTGTGAGTTTTAGTCTAAGTAAAACAAAAAAGTAAGGAAAAAATATTCCATAAGTTACTTCGATACAAAACTTAATTAAACACACCTAATGTTCAAAGATCAAACGGATCCTATTGCTAATATTCACGAGTAAAGTTCACAGATATGTTTCTCCCAAGAGATCAGTTAGAGAACATTTCTGACTTGAATGCGCTTCCTTTTCTAATTCCGAATAGAACTTAGTGAAATCAAATTTGGAAAAGTAGTACGAACCAAACCGTTTTGAAAAGTATGAAACTATATAATGAAGTTATTGATAATATATGAAACTTGCTCACAGAGTAAAGATTACTCCGTACCTTTATTTCATATACTTACAGCTTTGCATGAAGAAATAGTTTAAAGATACAGAACGTTTCAGAAAATTTCAAATATTTATTGTTTACAGCTAATAAAATTCAACCGAAGATCATAGCATATTCTTATTTCTTCCAGTTTTTGTCCATTCATGATGACATACATCGAACTTGAGTATAAAGCGGGATTTATATCTAAAAATGTATACTTAATAGTTGACGATAATAAATTTTTTATCTTGTAATAATTTTTTGAAATTTGGTATATTTAGTTCTAGAAACAATTTCTCTGTTACCTCGTAATAGTCTTTTGCTGTACGAAAATAACACGTGCCATGTTTTCCCATTCAGATTGCATTAAATCTTCGTTTGGCATAATGCAGTAATATCGTCGAATAAACGCTATATCCAGTTATTTATCATCACGACAATTTCGAGGATGTTGACTAACGTTACACACTTGTTTTGTTTCAAGTCAATGTTATTGTTCATATATCACCATTTTTTCTCGTTCACAATTGTACAATACCAAAAAAGGGAGTATATCCTATTAGAACAATGTCAAAGACCATAAACAACTAATTCAAAATTATTTGTACATTAAAATTCTCTTTGACGGTGTGCTGTTGACAGTGATTCACAATACATTGGTGTCCTAAACAAAAACAGAAAGAATTTAAAGCGTTAAATGAACGTCGTATTTAACAGGAGAATGCTAATAGTAGATAATCAGTTTGACTATCTAAATTTGCCCATTCATTTGGATGTGATCGATAATTATAATCATAGTTGTATTTGAGTTTATTTGGGAATGGGCAAGAATCTTTTCCGTTATCTGTACTAATAATAATTGAATTTGTCAATAAGATTGAGAAAAACGTGGTGGATCACTTGTAATAAACAGGAAAAACAAATATGTTTAAATAGTCGACTCATTCGTTTTTCGAGAGTAAAACTACAATATGTTTATTCGGCATACTTTGTGTAAAACGATAAACTATTTGTTTTTACTAAAGAAGCATTCACAATCACTTGTATTGCTTACCTTTCAATGATGATTACTAATTCTGGGGAAAATAGTCATTTTTTTTCTCTTTTCTTTTCCAGTTTGGTTTCTTATTCACATTGTATATAGTATATACGCTAGACAGGGGTGGGACCGTCCCAGTCCAGTTTTTTCAGAACCTTTTCTCTTTCATTCGACCACACACATCAGCATGTAAACTATATGAAACGAAGAAATATACTATGACGTGAACTTCGCAATATATTCAAACACATATACATAAGTATCAGACAACGCACGTTTTAACGCATACACACTATATATAACGTGAATAAGAAAACAAACTAGAAAAGAAAAAAGAAAACAAAATCACTAATTTTCACAGCTCTATTCATATAGACTAATTGCTAAACTTAATTATTAAACGCTTTCCACATATACGCCAGTCTAGACCGTTAACAAAACAAATTTGACCTACTTTTAAAACATTCGTTACGACGAGCGATAAAGATAGAGTAGCAGTACACATGCAACTGTACTCATTGGCATTCGTTCTTTTTTTTCTTGTTGCTCTAGTTGTGGATACAAACTTGTCAAAAAACGACCTACTAGAATTTTAAATAATAAGTTAAGGTCTGATATTACGATTAATCTGTTCTCTAGCTATAGTAGTTTGATATGGCAAAGTGCTTGTAAAAGCATTTAACATTGATAAATAAGAGTACAAATGATGTACTAATATGTATTATGGCAAGTGTTTTAGAGTGCAAGAAATCATGATTAAAGTATGCTTTCTCACAGTTGATTGACCAATACTTATTGCTGGTACATGTAAATTTATATTCACTCATATGGTTATTTCTTGAGTTTCGTCTTTTTTTCTTAAAATTTTAACAGACAAAAAATAAAAATGTTCAACAATAACTAGATAAAACAACAACATACTAGAATTTCTAATGAAAATAAAATTCGAAATCAAACAAAATCATTTCTCTAATAACCTTGTTGTGCACTATTTAATTTTGTTGATATGGGAAAAAATACTATGCCGAAGCACTTGTTGATGTTGATTTACTCGGTCGAGTGATAACGATTCAATTTCACCAACTTTCACCTGAAGAAGAAAAACATATGGTATGTTTAATGCAAACTGATTTTAAGAGTGAACTATGACTTACTGGTAATTTTTTTAATATAACAATATAGCTACTGGCTGGTAAAGATCGAAATGTTTTTAAAATGTTATTTCGTTACTTTGTTTCCATGCTACTCGAGCTATTTAACATGTTAGTGATTCAATTGAATAATATACAGTAATATTATCGGTTGGAATTAATTTAGCCTTAAAAGAATCAAAACTCCAAATTTAATCTTTTACTTCTTTTCTTAATTTTTGAATTCGATTCGTCATGTAAAAGATCGTCGTCTTACATTGATTGATCAGCGGTATAATCAAGAAGAACAACGAACTAAAATATAAAAAAATCTAGTTGTCAACAACGAACTGACCTACTAGACAATAGCCCAACTGATCAAGATTCCTAATTAATAAAAAGCACGTCAAGGCTATGATCTCTTATTTTGATCAAACAATCGCTCCTCCCTATCGAGGGAAGTTCTCCAACTGTTCACTCGCTTTCCAAACGAAAACTACTGGATACTAGATATCGGCGACGCTGATTCTGAATATGAGACGTGTCATTAGGCCTTCAAAGATTGGTTTTCCAAGCTAAAAAACTTTTTTCGTCAAAATTTTTTCTCATCTGTTCAGATTGTAGAGCGTGTCGAATTATCTATAAAATACTAATTTTTGTCAGTTCAGATCGATTTTAGACGTAGTTATAGGGAGTTGAAGTTGAAAGGAATCCCAATTATGACTAATACATTTAACGATACGAGACAATCATTGAAATATGTTTCACCTTTGAAACAAGATAAAGAAAGATGTCAACTAGAGTTTATAATATAGAAAATTGAACGATCTCAGATAAGGAAAATAGAATATCATTTATGTTGCATATTGTATGATTATGCATTAATATTTGCTATAGGAAAAACAATTTGTCATTCTCTTTGAATCAAATTGTACGGCTAAAATAGCTATACTGTTGTTTAGTCTGATAAATTAATTCAATTAAATCATCGTCATCATTGATCGTTCAAATCCTAATAGAACAAAGTTTTATCGTGCATCGTTTTTTATTCAGTTTAACATACCAATTTGTTAACATATTTAATGAGACGTGGTACAGCAGTGTATAATCGATAAGCTAAAGCAGGAATATATTAGAACTATGCATACTTCTTTTTAATGTTCAAATTCGATTATTATCATAATTATTTTCTAATATAATTTCTGAGTACTTACCATCCATGTCTTTTTTGACAAACTTTCATAATGTTTGTGTATACGATAGAATTCACATGTCCATTTTTACATCTGATTTGTTTTTGTTAAATTTTGTAAAAGATGAGTTGTTTTTTATCATATTATTTATGTAATACATGGAAAACTTTATTCCATGCTTCAACTGCATTAATTTTTTTCTAATAACTTAAAACTTCAGCTCCGTTTTTACCAAAATGGATCGATTCGAGAACAAGTTCGTTCAAGTCACCACTTAGCATCTATACAGTCGATGATAATCGATCTAAAATATGAGAGATGAGATAAATTTTGTTAGATAGAAAAAAGATTAATAACATAAGAACGCTGTAATAATATATATCAAATACAATAAATATCTATCTGGGCAATTTTTTTCAGTTAAAGATGGTATAATATGGATTCCGAGAAATTGGATGCATAAGTTGGATGTATTAGATGGATTGGATGACAATTGGATGCATAAGTTTTCATTTTATTTTGCACAAGTAAGACGTATGAATTAGAGTTATCTCATGCTTCTAGATCAAACTGAAAATTCTATTCAGAGTAGAAACCAAGACTTAGTTGTTTATTTTTTCTAGCAGATATGATTTTTGGCACTGAGGCACAATAATCATGTTTGTCTGATTTTAGATTGTTCGACTTTTTCTATGAATAAACTAGAGATGGTACTTTCTCTTTCCTACCTCTTTTTTTATTAACAAAAGAAAAGTTTTTCTTTTTCTTTACAACAAAAAAAGAGTAAAGATATAATGCATATCTTTTCTTTCCTAAGAAAAGATATGGGATTATATCTTTTTTACTCTTTACTTTGAAATAAATGACATTATAAATGAGAATTATACTTTTGAAATAAAAGACACCACTTTACCGTTACTATGAAAAGGAATGGAAAAGTGCCACCGCTAGAACAAACACCAATTTATAACATACAATCCGTTTTTTCCACGAAAAAAAAAGGAAATATGAACAATGGAAACAGTAGTAGGTGGTATCTTTCACGGATAAACTCCTAAGTTTGAAACATCCGTAGTGACTTGAATCCAAAATTTTCGGCCTCAACAATACTGATCTATTGGTATCGAACAGAGCAGAGGTCTTATTGTCTTTTTGCGATAAATAACATTTTTGATGTGACTTTGCCACGAATTTTATGGGAATATTTTTTACAGTTATTTTCATCACTCATTCTAACTTACAACAAAAAAAAACAGCTTTTCAGTTTTCTGCGATGTTTCTGTTTTCCTACAAAAAGAATTCCATTGCGCATGGCATGCCATTGGTCACACTACCCGGCACCGGTGTTCACGCGTGCCAATATATTTATGCCAAAAAAGTACCCCATTGAAACTTATTTAGTCAATTCTTTATTATACTTGTATTTTCTTAATTTTGCATTAATTAAAGTACAATCTAGTTCACTTTCCCTAGAAAATTTCCCAGGGAATCACCTAATACATTCCCCAGGATGTTTAGCGGAAGTCCTTAGGGTTTCTCAGGGAGTTCCTAAAAACGAATAAATGCTGAATTCGACTCCTGTGCTCAATTTTAAACGTAATTTAGCTTTTTTTTCATCGATCAAATTTCGGGAATGTTCCCTCCTTCGGGTGGGAACGTTTCCTTCTTTCCAACCCTAATCGGAAACACCAGTGCCAAACCTGAAAATCTTTCTGGCACTGGTGCCGAATAAGTACCAGTAAAAAAGTTTTTTGTAGGATAACTAAATGAAGCGTTTCATCATATTGCTTGAAAATGACTAATATAGAATAGGTTTTTAAAATCTGGTGATGTCATTTCAGTTGGAGCGCCAGGGCCAAAATGCATAATAGAATAACACTGTGTTAGTAGATCGTCTTTGCATCTGTTGACTAGCTAAAAAAGGAAGCCAATTGATAGTGTAATAAAAAGTCACAGAAATGAACCATATTTGATGTTGTTTCCATGTAGTATTCCCTGTTTGCGACATTTTTGGATTCTGAATGCATTACCTAACGATCTACTAATTGCAGAAGAGTTTTTAAAAGTCCACAAAATAAAGATAGATGAAGCGCTAAAATCTAACCACTTTGATATCTATCTGGGACTTCAATTTCACAGTTCGTATTGAGACATTTTATATCTCGTGTTCTGAGCAGTTTGGACACTATTGGCACTCAGACTGTTTAGAGAATTCGTGAATCAAAAGGGAGATTTTACCCAGACATATCTCGTCTGACATAGCTTATCTAAGAAGTAATATAAGAGCGTTGTCCACCCGATACTGAAAGATTTTATAAAACTCGAGGAAGTAAGATAATAACACAGTTAGCATAATTATAAATTATTTTAATAAATACTTTTCAATAGAAAGTTTTAGATCTTTTTTCTCCTTACAGGAATTAAAATATCAACAGTTGAAAAAATACGATTACAACTTGGATAAATAAAAAATAATACAAAAAAAAGGAACTGGAACATGAAACATTGCTGTCAAATTGAGACTAGTTGATCCAGAATAACAAAATAAAACAATCAAAAAACAAAATATAAAATAAAAATATTTCACATATAGGTAATAAGATATTCTCCATAGGCCTGAGCGTCGTGATATACAACAATGATAGATTGTTGAGATGCATCAGAAGTTGAATCAAAGCCAGCTGGCGGAATTTTCATTCCATTTGCTCCTACAGCTATTTTTCCCGTTAATACGCGAGCTAAGAACATTCGACGATGACCATTTGCATCTGGCAAAGCAAATTTATGACTATATAAAGCTTGAGAAGCAAAATAAGCACCGCAGCCATAAGCAACACCATTGGCTCCGGCATGACTTCGATTGAAACATTCTTTAATAATGTTATCAGCTGCTGTCGGACTACAACCATGAAATAGCCATTTTTCTGTATCTTTATTTAGTTTTGACGTAAAATCTTCAGCGTGTGCTTGATATTGTTTAAACCATCTCCGATTTTGTATCCGATCAATGTTAATTATTTTTGTATAAGAGTTGACCATTGTCTCATTAAATTTTTTTAAAACAAAATTATACTCAGACTCGTACGACTTAGGATCTAACGGAAATTTTGATTGATTTGGCTGGTTCAACTTCCAATATGACGGCAATATCTAAGTAAACAAGAGAAAGTATATATTACCAATAGACAGGTTAACAATATTTAGTAGAAAAAAAAGTGTTATACAGACAAACATTTGAATATCAACGGTAGTAAAGTTATATACCGGATGATTGGTAGTTGTAGGAATCATTGCACAAGCTGCATTTTGCCACAAATTTGGGCTGTTATTTTCTCTAATTGTGTTACGGTCCAGTTGAAACAATTTTCCATGTTGATAGTTTTTTAATTTTTCAATCTCATCGTTATTTAATCCTTGTAACTGATTTAAATCTGTATCCATCAAATGAGATGAACATTTTGGACCTAAAAGCATCAAATAAGACAACATATCTTGCTGATATGAGACTAGGAAAACTTGCAAGTTAATGGTACATTCGATTGCCTTTGTTTTTGAACGTGCATCATAAAACATTCGTAACAAGTTGAGCACGTTTGCACTTGTTGACATCCATAGATAAATATTTCATCACTAGGCCGCGTTTGTTTACACATGGAACAATAGCTACGCGACGAAGTCGATTCACTATCTGATAAGGTTAAGAGTCTTTCAGTTTCTTGGCGTTGTTGCTCTTCTTCTTCTACTAACATTTTATGTGTATGGTATTCGCATATTTTTTGGTTTTGATAATTGGAAAATATTTCAATATCTCTTTGTGATAATCGTAAATTTTGAATATCTGTATCTTCAAGATGAAATTGACATTGTGGACCTAAAAATAGACATACAGGTGTTTGATGAAGTCAAAGCGCGGAGATAATTGTCTATCATATCTAACGAGAGAATCTTCTCAGATGATCCAAATCTTTTCTAATGCAAACTAGTTTTTTTAAGAATAATTCTAGATACTTATCACGAATCTAATGTTCGTTTGTGACCTAATTGAATTTCTGAATGGATCGTTATAAGTCTTGTCTCTAGAGATCTTTCACGAGTCTGAGAATCAAGAGCTTTTGATTTGGCCAGGTTGGAAAGTGCATTAAGTCGCTTCTGTAGAAAAATGTTTCACATTATCGAACAAGTTTTAAGTGAATTATAAAAAATATTAATCTTAACTACAGTAAAATTATCTAACTTTTCCACGTCTTTTGACAGTAAACATTTTATAACTCAATTAAAACTTGTTCGATAATGCGAAACATTTTTCTACAGAAGCGACTTAATGAGCTTTTCAACCTGATCAAATCAAAAACTCTTGATTCTCAGTCTCGTGAAAGGTCTCTAGAGACAAGATTTATAACGATCCATTCAGAAACTCAATTAGGTCACAAATGAACATTAGATTCGTGATAAGTATCTAGAATTATTCTCGAAAAAACCAGCTTTTATTAGAAAAGATTTGAATGACCTGGAAAGGTTCCCTCGTAAGTTATGACTGACTCACACCGAAATTGCAAGATATACTGCACAATTAAGACTTTAAAAATTGTTGAATAAAAAACTTACAGGTCAAAATCTGATTGGATTTCATTTGATTTTTCACGTGCTCTGAATAACAATTGTAACAAGTTTTATGAGCTTGATCACAAGCATAGATGAAAAAATCATCAAATATATAAGACTGAAAACATAATTCACATAAACGTTGTGGTAAATCAGATGGTACAGAGAAATAATCTGAATAAGAAAAATAAATATGAACGACAAATTGACGAAATGATTAATTGTGATGTTAATCGAGAGAGCTCATGCTAAGAAAGTAGAATTATATAAGCGTCTTTTTTCACTCACCACTTTCAGCTAAAGTTTCGATAAGATCCCAAATGTCAACTGACAAATGTTTTCGTCGTCTTTCATTAATAAATAATCTCAATTGTGATTTATCTTCACATGGATATTTTGCTCTTGCTTGTAAAAATTCAATAATTGATTCATCAGTACCGTCTTTACACTCTTGAATATGTTTCTCAAGGTGATGCCAATCAATTGGACCTAAAACGTTTAATTATAATGTAAAAAAAAAAATTAGAAATGATAAAACAATGAATCTAGCAGAGGTGTATTGGGGGAAAGTGTTCTGTTTTAAGCATGGCAATAAGCTTTTACCGTTGGCACATGACGAGCGCTAAAGATATGAACGCGACGTTATTCGATGCAGAAATGTTC
>CAJNOQ010002713.1:0-22948 GCA_905250885.1 Didymodactylos carnosus | reverse complement strand
CATATCCTGAAAATTTTGAAGTCGTTCTGATGTTTACTGAGTGACTAACGAATTTTTTAATATTAGGTGAAAACACCCTGAAAACACAAATTTTTGTAAAACTCGCTTTTCGATAGAGTTTTAAAACTTTTCTAAAAACAAATATTGCCACGAGACGCAGCGTGATCGATTACGCATAGTTCATCCGTCTTGAAGGCTACCAATCGTCACTGGGTGCCAGTCCTGGGATTCGTAGGAAAACCGATACAACGCCCGAAGCGTGGAAAATCAAGGTCTCACTTGACTCTCAATTTGAAAAGGACACTCTGGGCTATCAGCCTGTGAAAACAAATCAATACAATCCTATTGGAAAATTATTACACGAGAGCTAATTTTCCAAAGATCTCCTAAAAAACCTGTTCCAGAAAGCTCTCCTGGGAAAATTTTTGGTTATGAAAACATATCCCCAAGTCTCCTCTTTCGAATGGTGAAAATTGAAGCTCTTTAGCTTTTTCCTATCGAAAGTTATTTAAAAAACAGTCATATACCATTCTTTTTTTGGATGGACAATAGTTTTAGATATGGAAAATCTTTTTAAGTTTAAATCCGGACTATTTCACCTCTCCAGGTTAATTTTTAGTTATTATAAAGTTACGGTTTTGACTTGACAGTATTACAAGAATTAAATATTTGAAATTGCAGCATAATTACAATTAAAAGACAAAACTTACGGGGCAACATTTTTCTGCAACTTGTCCCGAGCTCGTGAAATTTTGTTTCTTGCCACGAGTCCATGAGCCCAAGCCCGTAAATATTTTTTTGTCCCGATCCCGTTTGTCCTACGGGATGGGACAGACGGTGTAGAATTCGGGGCTGCCCCGTAAGAGTCTACTTGTAAGCAAAACAAATTCAAAAGAGAAGAGATAATATTAATTAATGTTACTTTTTGTTATAACACAATAGGCCGATGAAAATGATAATGAGACAAATGAATCAAAAGAAACAACAGTTAAAACAATATCAACCGAATGGCAAAATGAACAGTGTAAAATGTTTTCAAATACACGAAATCAATTTTATTTAATGAGAGATAAATTACGTTCTAAAAAAAATTTTAAAGTAAATAAGATAAAATAAATAATTTGTTGTTATTATTATTTTTTTTTTTTGACAATTCTCAAATCGATTAATAATATATCGTTTACTTTTAGATTACTAAATTGAAAAATATTAATAGTTATTGGAAGTTTTGTTTTGGAGATAATGTTCCAGTACAATCAATTTTATCATTAGATACATTTGAAAAATATACTGTTTTACCAACAATGTCAAAAATGATAAGTCTAACACAAGTAGATTTAAATCTTTTTTTTAATTAATTTGAATTATTAATAAATATATTGTATTTAATTTAGCCACAAACACACGAATTACTTCAATATGAAATTAAATGGATTGAAACATGTGGTTTTACAATTCAACTGGTACATATTATTATAAAAATAAATTTATTTTGAATTATTAAAGAATAAAAATTTTTATTTTTAAGGCATTATATATTTATTCAACATTAGTTGCAATTGAAAAACCAATTAGTGAAGATTTTATGTATACTATGCGTTTATTATCAAAGGCATGTCAAAATACACGATTGAAACTGGTAAATATATGTTTAATAATTTGATTTTTGAGAATATTGCATGATTTTAGCAAGTATGAAATGTATCTGAAATATCTGTTCCTCTTTTAGATGACACAGACGAATGATAACGTTACTACTGATAATGAAACTTCTGATACGAAATCTTTAGAGCGATCGTGTGATTTATTTATTTGTTTAATTGGAAGATATTTTGGTCAGATTGATTTAGCTGATCCATTTAATTAGATGGCAGTTTATTATTAATTTAAAAACAAAAATACCATCATTGTTTAGGAAGAATATGCTTGCTTTGATGGTTTTTTTTTGTTTTTTATACATAGAAAGAAACTTTATATAGTTTTTTTTTACATCTAATCGTTCATCTTTTGTTTTGTAAATGTTATATTTAGTCTTGAAATGTTTTTGTATGCGTCATTTACGGTTGTTTAATGAATCGAAAATAAATAAACGTTTGTTCTTCTTCACATGTCTATTCATATTATCAAAATGGACTTTATTAACATATATTTCAAATGTAGTGGGCTTGATGATGAAACATCCATAATTTTATCAACTTTTTATAATCGTTTTAAAAAGAATTTTATTTATAACTAATTTTAACGTTCTTTTTCTACTTTATTCTAGACCAAACAATTTTATTCTTTATGAAACAGAGTATGAAGTACAACAGTAATAATTTAAGACCATTATTATTGGGTTATTATACTATAGCTGTAGATGAAAATACAATAGAAGTAGAAAATGATAACGTCCGTAGTTCCATTGAATACACTTGATCAGATGTGCAGAATCTACCCATGAGTAAAAGTTTTGGAAAACGTTCATATTTAAAATTTAAAAAACAGCTTTTATTTTTTCCCGGGTAATCGTCCACGGAAAAATTTCATATTTTTTCCGTTGGAAAATCTTTCAAAAACTTTTCCACATCTGTTCGTACGCGCACACGGATAGATTCTCCACTTCTGCACTTGATATTACCAACAGATTTTTATCTTTTTAGATATTGTAGAAATAGCAATAAATTGTCTAGAGGAAAGAAATGCATTAGTAGTAGAAAATTAGGTACATCATTCATGCATACAATGTTGTACTTATTTTACAATTCTTTTTATTATTTTCTGCTTCAAGTTAGAAGGGTTACTGGATAGATTACATGAAAATTATACAACAAAATGTATTTTCGCTGACATACAGACAAGTTCTGTAGACCGATCACTTCCGTCATTCAGATAAGTTGGAAGTTATTGCAAATCATACAGGTATTTTTCGTTGTGAAATAATTTGACTTTTTACATTCGTATGTGTGTACACACATATGGGTCATCGAAGACGTTGTACTGTTATCAAAATATTCTTTTCAAGGAACGTATACGCAGTTTTATACAAAAGTTGTATGCTAGTTCTAAGAACAACACATTTTTTCAACGAGAAAAGTATGAGCTTTACGACGAAGTTCATTATGTAAAAAGACAAAACGTACCTCGTGCAACTAATTTTTCTTTCAAGGAAGGAAGAGTTTTTAGTAGGTTTGATAGATCAAAAAATAAATATTAGAAACATGATAAAACAATTTAAAATCTAAGATGTTAATTATCTCAGCTACTTACAGTAAAATTTTCCGTTCGATTTGATAAACTCTGATGTGATCGTCTTGTAAATGAAGATTAATCAGACGGGTTGCGTTGTATCAGAGAAGTTACTTGTTTCAGAATTTTATTTGAATTCAAAACAAAACGTCAAATGTTGCCTGTTTTTTGAAACTTTAGATCCATGAACAGTCAAACTGCGAGATAGATCCCATTACATTCTCCTATATGTTTCTAATATAAGTAGTTTGTTTAAGCAATTACGTAACTAACGTTACCAGTATTTAGACATCATATCTTTGAAGCCATTTGCTAGCCCGTAATATCCTTCTTTATAAACAGCACACTTTATGCTACGGCCTGGCTTTCAATTCAATCATTCTTAAAGTTTGACTGGTTCTGCCCAATCACTCTTAGAATTAATACACCAAAGAAACAATTTCGAAAGGTGTCGCGTATATTTGGTAAGAGTGTTTCTCAGTTGAGTATAGGCATGACGTAGAAAAGAAATAGACTTATTCTTGAAGAATTGCATACTGATACATATTTCTCAGAAAACTTGACTATTCGCTAGATGCAAGATGGTTTATTATAATGTGCCACTAATATTAGATTAGACTACTTCTTCTGTTATACTTATTCAAGAAGAATTGTTTGACTCGAGCCTGTGTGGATCTCTATTCAATATATGGTCTCTTAAAGTAAGTCAAAAATCAGAGTAAAACAACTTTAATTGTGTATCAGATGTGTCTATATATATATGTGTGAATGTTTCTTCTATAATAAGCAACAACAATCGGAGAAAGAAAAAATTTTTTATATGGTTCAAAAAGCCCTACAGTCGTTAAATTTTTTGACGATATATTTTTGTATGAGGGAACAAAAACATACGTTTATTTGAGAAAAAAAAAAAACGAGAGAATGAATATAGGTTTATGTTAATAATTCAGTACACTACCAGGCACTACTTGTTATTTTTACTGGTACATATGTTTAGTACGTGATTATTATTTATTTGATTTTTGAAGTTTGCACGTTAACCTTGTATAATAGAGAAAACAAATTATATTATATGATCAAGCACTTAGGATTTATTTAATATAAAAATATGAAAATAAATTTATCACATATTGTAACAGTGAGAATGATGAGATCATGCAGAGTATATTGCATATAATATGAAAGAAGTAAAAATATGTGTCAGCTTATGATTTATTGATTGATTTTGACAAACCAGTCAGCAACATTTTATTCAAAAAAAAAAAAGAAAAGAAATAAGGATAAAATGTTATTTTTTGAAAGAAAACGAGAAAAATATGTAGTGTGAGCGCGTGAGTTATAATTTAAGAAGCTCCTGTTTTCTTGTCATTCAGAAAATGATAATAATACTGTATTTAAAATCTATTTTTTTTTAGGAAACATAATATTTGGTCAGTAAAAAAATATATAAATGATCAGTATAAATATTGAATGGTCAGTACTAAAATGATCAGTAATTAATTGTAAAATGATCAGTTTATTCTATATGATTAACATTAAAAAAATAAACAAATTTGATCAGTAAAAAATACACATTTTAATTTCTAGACCTCTACCCTTTAGTATAATCGATTGTTAATAAATTTTATTTACTGTTTTTTAAATTTATTAATAAACCTCATTAATTAATAACTGACCATTTAAATAGTTTACTGATCACTCATTTATTGTACTGATCAATCATTTAACTTACTGATTTTATAATTATTCTACCTATTGACCATTTCATCTATTTTACTGATCATTTAAATGATAGCCTTTTTTTTGTTTATTGTTCTAGATGACAGATGTTGAGAATTTTAGGTCGATGGCGAAGATTTCGTCATTTTATTTGGAGATTAATTATAATTATTTTTCTTATTTCCTTTACAACAACATGTATACTTTATCAGTTAATGACAGAAAATATTGATAATGTTTCATTAGATATAAATATCAAGAATAATAATGAAAATGTAAGTATATTTTATCTAATATAAAATTTGTTATTAATTGTATTTCTTTAGGTTAAAAATGACGAATCGACATGTATACTCAGTATGGAAGCCCAACAGGCAATTAATCGTGCTAAAAGTCAATATTGTAAATCTGTTTTAAATAATATCTCATGTCAAATTACATCTACAGAAAACTTCTTTCCGGATAAATTACCTCGATATTGTCCATGTAAAGGTATGTTCTAATATATTTTTTTTATCCATTTATTGTTCAATATATATTTATCTTTCTCAGACAGTATTAATGGCGAACTCATTGGATGTTTATTAAGCAATATAAATGATCCAATAGAAATATATAATACAAGTGCAGTATTAACATCAACCACCATGTGTATTGATTACTGTTTAAAGTATAGCATGCCTTATGCAGGTATAATTACAATCTAATGTTTAGTTTGTTGAATTTTATGGCAGATGGAGAGTTAGTTTCGAAGTAGAAAATAGACACATTAATTTGGGAGTAGTGTACTCATAAATTTGTAATAAAAATTTAAAAGCAAGAGGATTCCTCACTGTCACATTGATCGAATTTTTTGTTATCTCTCTCTTTCTCTCTCTCTTTTACAGGTTATGATTTGAAAAATCGTTGTACCTGTTTTTCATCGTTTAACAAGACAATTCTTTCTCATCCGAATATAACATGTCAACATTATGTAAATAAAAAACGGCAATCATATATTAAATTTCGACGTTTAATAACAATATATCGAACAGGCTATAAAGAATGTTTAAATCGTTTAGAACGAAAAAAAGCCAAAAAAGATGCAAATACAGTAACAATTGTATTTTTTTTAACAATTGGTGGACGACATCTTCGACAAATAAAACGATTTATAAGAATAATATATAGTAAAAATCATTATTATTTAATTCATGTTGATTCTGTAAGTAGTTATCATTACATTTTAGAAATAGAATAATAAATAATTATATTCTTTTTATTAATTTCTATTATTTAGCGTGAATATTATATATATCGTGAATTAACATATTTAACACAATCATATTCAAATATAAAATTACAATATAATCGTTATCCAACAACATGGGGTTCATCAACATTATTAGACGCACATTTAGATGCTTTTCGTCAATTATTTAATGATTTAAAATGGTCATGGAATTTTATTATTAATCTAAGTGAAACAGATTTTCCACTTAAACCATTAAATGTTTTAACAACATTTTTATCAATGTATCCAGAATATAATTTTCTTCGTTCACATAATCGTGATCCATTAAATTTTACTCGATCTCAAGGTTTATTACATACATTTGTACAATGTGAAGATTATATGTATAGAATTGGTCCAAGAGAATTAATTAAAGATATTGTATATGATGGTGGATCTGATTGGTATTGTTTAAATAGAGATTTTATACATTATATTATTAATGAAAATGATAATTTATTAAATGGATTATTAAATACATTTCATTATTCATTATTACCTTGTGAAGTATTTTTTCATACATTATTAATTAACAGTATTTATTGTGGATCATTTGTACGTAATAATCTTCGTCTTGTTAATTGGAATCGAGATCGTGGATGTAAATGTCAACATAAAAATGTTGTAGACTGGTGTGGTTGTTCACCATTAGTATATCGAATAGAAGACAAAACAATATTGAGTGTAAGAATTATTCAAAAAAAAAACAAAAAAATAGATTAAACTATTTTATTTCGATTGTTTGTAGAATACGTTTGCTAAGCCATTATTTTTTGCAAGAAAATTTGATCCAATTGTAGATGAAGAAATTATTGACTGGTTAGATCAACAAGTATCGGGAAGAAATTTGACTGGAGGTAGAGAATAATTTAATCACAAAGAAAAATTATAATTATTTTTATTTTTTATCTTCTTTTTTTTGTTTTGTTTTTAGCCTCTTTATATCTACATAATATGTTTCATATTTTGGATGAACAGTCTACAACGGACTATTTAATCAATGCTTTGAAACATTATATATCTTTAATGATTATTCATCATCATAGTATTTGTCCTGATGCAATATCCTACTCCTCACTTGAAATACAACAAATTCATGCAACTTTCGTACTATCTAAATTTCAAGGTAATTTTTATTTTTTTATTTTCATGTATTCTTCTTTTCTTTTTCTTTTTTCAATTAATTATCATTTTTTATTTATGGATAAACAGGTTATGCAATACATTATATGTTGAATGATAACGAATTTGAACTTTTTTTACAAGCATCGAACAATTTTGATTTTAAATCAAGTGAAGTTCGACGATTTGAAGTAAATATTCATATCGTTTTTTTGCTAACTATTATATTATTGTTTATTTTCTTGAAGGTAGGCACCATATTTGATAATAAAGAATTAATATTTCGTGACTATGGTAAAACATTTATTGAACCTAAAACAATTAAAGTATTGATTGATTGTGAACGAACATCAAGATTATGTACAAATGGAACATTAATAATATCAAATCCATATCATACTATTTTACAGCGTATTAAAATTTTTTCTTTAACTTATCCAATTATTATTGATATTGTATTTCAAAATCAATCAGATACTAACGGTATCTGGTCTATGTCAATTTTATCAAATGTGAATGAAATGAAATTGGCGGTAATTAATTTTCTTATCTTATCAGTACCATTGACAGAGAATAATATTAATAGTAGTAAAAATGATTTTATGAAATTTTGGTCTATAAAAGATTTTTGTTATATAAAATCAAATATTTTTTGTGAATTTAATATTACAACAAGAACAAATTGTACATTGAAAAATTGGAGTTTTATGTATACTGATATAAAGTCAGATTGGACGTTTTAAGATATTCTATTTTTGTTGTCCAATTTTGTGTTTTTAGAATCTCTATTTATCTGAATGAATGTTTTTACTTCTATTTTTCTATATGAGAATGAACAAATGGAGAAAATAAAAAAACTTTTAAAGGTCAAAATTCAGTTTACAATGTTTAGTGTACTTATTACTGGCTAATTAGTTTACTCTTACTTCTATTGGACAGTTTAGTAGTTGGATTTACAAGGATGATGACAAGACAAAGAATGAATTATTAGAAATCTAGCTCGAACGTTTGAGAAAGAAAAGAGTGAAAATAAAGAAATTCAAAAATTATAAGTCCAACGTGTTTGTATTAATGAATTCAAAATTTTGTTACATTTGTGATTAAACAGAGATTTCGCGACAATGTCGAACATTTTGTTCACAGATCATACTTTGGTCAAACTTACTTTTTATTCAAATAGATTTGATTCTATTCTTTACTCAAAACTAGGCTCTTTTACATCTGAATGACTTATACTCACCGATAAATCGATATTTTCAGAAAGATACCACGAAAAAGTGAGAAAAAAAAATCCTGTCTCTTTCATATTTTGATCATAACTTTGAAATATATCATTCGAAAGAGCATAAAAAATGAAACGAAACGAAATGCGTTTGAAAAGCTTTTTTTCTGAAGTAAAATATTACATTGAAGCGATTTTTTTGGTTAAAAATGAGTTTTAAGAAGAAACTAGAGACGAATATTTTACTTCAGAAAACAAGCTTTTCAAACGAGCTAAGATGGAATTTATTCGATACAATTTTCCTATATGTGGTTTATTTTAGTATTAAAATACAAGACTTCATAAGATATCGTTGAGTTTTCGTTGCATAAATTCGAATAAAGAACTTATGGTATAAAATGCAGAATTTCATGAGCTACAAAATGAATATGATTAGATTTTTCACTTTGGTATTTTTGTTAACATAATTCAATTTTTACGAAAAATAGAAGTTGTAAATCATTTTCAAAATCTGAAAAATTTAATTTTTTCCACATTATTTTGATAGATCGATGTGCTAAAAGTAATTTCGTTTCGTTTCGTTTTTTATGCTCTTTTGAATGATATATTTCAAAGTTATGATCAAAATATGAAAGAGACGGGAGTTTTTTTCTCACTTTTTCGTGGTGTCTTTCTGAAAATGTCGATTTATCGGTGAGTATAAGTCATTCAGATGTAAATGACCCTAGTTTTGAGTAAAGAATAGAATTAAATCTATTTGAATAAAAAGTAAGTTTATTTCAATGTTCTGGTGAAATCTTCCTTAAAAGTCAGAATTTTGGGTTTGTATCGATCAAGTTAGAGAATTATACACGTCTCAATCACATGGTAGATTGACTGAACAGCTGACGTATTGCAATTGTCATCTCATGTCTTTCTGTTTTGTTTCTGTTGTATATCTAAAGTATTAAATTTGTTTTCAAGGACTAGTAGAATATCTTCTTGAAGTAAAATGATCTTAATCTGGAAGATATTCATCAAAACACATAAATGAAAATTTCCATCATGTATCAAATATCGTTTTCTTTTTCAAGACGAACAATATTTTTATTGTCAATTTGAATAAATGATGATACGTGATCTATTCGTTCATCAATAAACAGAAAATGAAATATATGCAAGTTTCTGAAAAATGAGGCGACAGTTTGTCAATAATGAAGACAACATACACTCATCGTTTGATGGTCATTTAATATACACAAAAAGACAAAATTCTTTCCATTTTATTTCTTCCTTTTTTTTTTTTATTACGTAAAAAATTGTGTTACTGTATATAATTTGACAATACAAAATGACTACGCCCCACCATAAGGTTGAAATACAAGGCCAGCAGAGCAAACATTAAACATTATGTTTAATTTATTTGAATAATTCTATTTCTGATTCTATGGGTTACATCTCTTCTCTATTCCACTAAAAAAAAAAGTAAGTTCCAAATATCTAATTGTGATAAAAAAAGGAAACAAGAAAAAACATTTGTTCATCTTTTGAAATATTTATAATGGACGATTTTCGCATAGTAAGTTGTAGCATGAAAAAAAACGAGGAATAAATTATCTTGTATATTTGTACAGAATGTAGTTCAAGTTTTAGTGTGAATACTTTCATTAGTGTATCTAAATTGCATGTACTTTTAGACATTCTCCAAGAGGGATCTATCGTCCTCACCTCTTTAGTTTTCATACTTTAGGTTGTTTGTTTATTGCTGTTTTATATACTCTTTCAGCAACATGTCGACACATGGCTAAGAAACTTTGGCAAAATGTTTTTCGAAGAAATCGTTTATCAAAAGAATTATATGCAAAACAGATTTTTCGTAAGTCTGACGGATAATATCCTTTCCATTATCTTCATGACTTCGTTTTTTGTTTTTGTTTTTTGTTTTGACTAGATATGACGCCCATTACTGCACCACCCTACAATTCTTCATTTATTAGATCAGTTGAGTTATGTTCAGAAAATGATTGCTGTGATTTATGCAAGTAAGAGTTGACAATGATATTAGAAGGGCTCAAGCTAGTTGTAAAAACCCAAAACTTTCAAAGCTTTTCTATTTTTTTTTCTTGTTTTATATCTTACCTATGCAATTTGTCATAATAAACTAAAACGAAATTACTTCCTATGTACAAACGTAGATACGCAATTATATCGTAATACTTTCCGATTGTTTACATTAAGCTTTTGAACAACAAAGCTAAATGTTGAATACTTTCGTTTCTTTCTTTTCTCTATCATTGCGGACAGTAAAAGCTTTAACGATTTATAGTTCTCCTAAACGATTTTTATCTTTTTTTTTTTTTTTTCGTTTTTTTTTTGTTGTTTGGATATACAGACAAAACTATGATAGTAGTTGCAAATAAAGGATTATCCTTAGACGTGAACAAGCACGTTTTGATGAACATTCACTGATCTTGGGCGTTGTTTTTCTAAGCGTGTCAGTAATTGACACGAATGTGTATATATATATATATATATACAGTATATATAAATAATAAAAATAATTTTTTTTTTCAACGCCTGTTTTATCAACATACACGAGAAAGAGAGAGAGAAAAAGAGAGAATATTGAACAATGAAATTGATAACAATATGAATAAATCTACTTAGACATGATCATTTTTTCACTTATAATTATTAAATTAAACTTGTTTAATGATCATTGTAATTTGAAAATATTAATGTGGTTTTTTTCTCGATGTATTAGTGTTGATGCATTGAACTGCTTTCATCAAAAAAACAAGACATCGTACGACTTTCATTTTTGTGGTTCACCATCATTCAGGTAATTGATAATAAAGACAAACTTTTTCAGATGTAGATTTTCTACATTTTTTCATATGTTTAACAGCAGAGATTATATTTACTTAACATTTTTGTCATTTCTTATCCTCATCAGATTACAAATTGGAAAAAAAGAGTTAACAGTTTTTATATCGGATATCCTGTTTAATGATCTTGTGTAAGTGACTAGAGTAAGCAAATAGAGATATCAAAAAGTGCGCTATTCAGTATATTACAGTGAAACTATCTATTGAATTTTTCATATAGAGATGACGATTCTATTCCATCGTCATTAAATCAAAAAGTGAAAAATGAACGAAAGAATTCAACGATTTATATTCCGAAACGATATAGTGAGATATGTTCGTCAAAAGATCATAATCATAAACATTATAAACCAAATATTTTGGCTGCACGATTATCACGAAAAGAAATTGAAAAATGTGTAACCATATCAAACAGTCAAGATCATCATGTTGTTAATCGAAAAAATCATAAACTAAAAAAATCCTCTCTACCCAATGTTGGTCGTCGATTATCAGCAATAAAAAATGATGGATGCGCAAAACAGCAACGTGTTTCAATTGAAAATAGAAATATCAACGATTTTGTTAAATCAACGAGCACAAACGAACTCGATTATGATAATAATAATAGGACCGTTCCGCGACACTATAGTTGCAAACGTTTTTCAGCTGATGCTGAAGCATTGGGAAAACGAATGGAACTCGCCATTGGTCAGGAGATGCTGCATTCATTTAAAAATTCACTGTCATTAGAACGAAATTTTCATTATAATGGTAGAAAAAGTGATATAAAACCTAAAATAACAAAACAACAAGATTCAGATATTATTCAACGAGCAAATAATTTTCTGGTAATGAATCGTTCAAAATCATTTAATTTTCCTACCTCAACAGCAACAATGGAACAGCATATCATTCCAAGAATAAATCATAAGACGAACCTCTATGGTTTAACTGAAATATCAAAAGAAACAAATTCATCTGAACCATCGCCAGATTATGATGAAACGGATAATAATAATATTGGTATACAAACAGTAGACTGTGAACAAGAAGTGGAGCCTTTACCTGACTATGAAACGGATGAAAATATATCTAATGTATGTAAACAACAAACATGTATGTCAATCGATGAAGTTGATGAGTTTGAACAAACACATTCACCAAACAGATTAATATCTGACGATTCATCAGTTATGCCGAACACATCTCATCCATTTAAATCATCTACATCTTCTTTTGATAATGATTCTTATCATGAATCACTTCAAACAATTTTACAACGAAAAGAGTCTGAGTTATTAGAAAAAGTACCTGAACCACCGTTATCTTCAACTAAATATTGCCAAACTTCGACACCACCAATCGCTCCACCCTTCCCTGAAACATTAGTTTCATCAACATCGAATATCAATGTTCGTTGTCGGACAATAGCTGATACTATTATGTCATCGAGATTATTATTGAAAGAGAAGAAAAGTTTATCACCAAAACACTCAAACAGTAAGTAATTTTTGGTAATAATTTTTTCAGTAGAAGTTGAAATGGTTCCTTTTTTCTAGTACCTGAAGTAACTTCGAATACAGCAGAAGATAATAAAAAAGAAATAATGATTACCCACGAAAACGAACATGGTCGATCATATTTATCTACCTCTACTTCATCATCAAAACATCCATCATTCTCTACTACAAAAACTAATTCTTGTTCACAATTAAACAGCATAATATCTAACAATAACTGTTATTTTCGTATATCGAAAGAAATTCTTGAACAGACAACCCTAAGAAAAGTTACACCGTCTACTTCAAAACCCTATTCTTCATATGGTTCTGTATCACAGCTTAATTTACAAAATGAAACAGTATCAACTTCATTGCGGCGGATAACAAAGACATCAAATGATGATGATGGTGATGATGATGACGATGAAAAAGACGAAGAGAACTCTTGTCCAACGAATAGTAAATATGATTATGACTATGATCAACAATCGTCAAAAGTCTATTCTGAATATAAAAAACGTACATCACTTTTAATCCCCAGTCGCATTGTTCATCCATTGCATTCACGTACAAGTTTTTCTTCGATAATGTCGATGGATCATCAAAATGGCCGAACAACTAATTCATTTGAAAAACGTGGACCTCCAGTAGCCGTTATTAATCAATTAAACGAACATTTTTCATCACGATTTAAACAGCCTCATTTCAGTTCTGTATCAACAACGAGTGTTTGTTATGATCAACCTCCGCCTTATGGACGAGTGAACACACCACAACCAGTTTACGCCGAAGCGAATGAACGTGATAGTGCTTTATTATCTAAAAATGATATATTAGATGAGTGTGGTCTTATTTTACCACCGCCTCCTCCACCATTGCCTGCTGGTGGCTTCAGACCCGTTACAATACAATCAAGTCGAAATTCTCATCAAAGTAATTATTCACAAAGAACATCGGTGATGACATTGCCTCATGAACATGTACCATCAGAGAATGGTACATTTACATCATCGACGTCTACATCAAGTAAATTATCTGATACACGAATTTTAAAAGAAATCATAACAAATCCATTATTTATCAAAGCAAAACAAGAACTTGAACGACCATCATCGAGAATTTTAACAAAAGGAAAACAATTTCCGTCAAAAGCTAACAGTTCATCTATGATAGCATTAAGTGGTACTGATGTATATGTAAATCATGTAGAACGACCAGTACCACCAAGTGTTTCTTCAACAACAAAAACGAAACAAATATCTGAAGCTGAGAGTATAACACTTGATATCACTGACTTGAATTCTGCCTTAACACTCAATTTACCAACAAAACGTTCAAAATCTGTCCGAATTGCTGATACCCAACCATCGGTAAATATGACATCAAATTGCGATTTAAAAAGTAATTCATGCGAACGAATGCCTATAACACATCGATCTCAAACATTTAAACTACCAGTAGCAGTGCAAAAGACAAAAATCACCAATAAAACCTCATTTAATGGAAAATGTTTATCAAGGCATACATGTTCAAATAGTTTAGTAGAAACAACACGTACATCAGAATTAGAAACAATATTTCAAGTAAATTCTTTTGTGATTCTTTTTAATATTTATAATGAGCATCTTTTTAAATAATCTAGATAAGTGCCACAATGAGATTATAGTTCCATAGTAAATAACTCACTAAATAGAAGTCAATATCTTTAACCCGATTAGGAATTCTAAACTATGTACTTTGAGTCCAATTACTTTACATTCACAATGAATAACTATGTTCGATATTCTCTTAATCCACACTGTCTAATATGTGAAAGGAGTCCATCCCCAATTAAGAGTGACGTCTCTTTTTTGAGTATGAGTTGAACAGGAAAGCCTGGACTTCAAAATAGTAACTCTTCTAGTCTTCCACTTTTTTGTTAAAATTATGAGTTTTTTCTCAAAAGACTAAGTTGATTCAATTGTTTTAGTTTCGTAAGTTTTTCGTTCTTTTCCACACAAAAATTTGACCAAGAATACCTGAGTCGATGCTTCAGAATGACAGTTTTTTTTTGTTTTTGACTTTTCCTTTACGAATTTCAAAAATATTAAAAAAGATCCTTAGAAAAAACTTTGCTCTATAAAACCATGAATAAGAAATATTTATGAAGGTACTAAAAATAGTAGCGAAAAACCTATAAACCTAAAAAATTTAATCAATTTAGTCTTTTGTGAAAAAAGTTAAAAAACTTATAATTTTTACAAGAAAAAAGTCGTGAAAGACTGAAAGAATTGCTAGTTTGAAGCTCACGCTTTTCTGTTCAACTGATAGTCAAACATCTTTTTAAAAAGAGAGAGAAAAGTTATCCTTAATAATTTTCATTTCACTTTTTATAGAAATTCTAAATTTTCTATATATTCAATTATAATTTTATTTTTTCAGAAACGTGCACTACGTTATGATTCTAATTTACCTTGACATTGAACAAACGAAGAAGAAGAAGAATGATATGCAGATATCAAAATTCGTATCATAGTATTTGTACGTGTGTACAAACAATAGAATGTCGTTACGTTTGTAAATCAAGGAGAAAATATATCTCACGTTCTATCAACAGCAAAGAAAAAGAAGAATCGAATTATGCAACTATTATTGGTTGTGAATAGATATGATTTCCTCTTGTGTGTTATATTAATCGTATATGATATCCGTTTCCGTTTAGAAAAGAAGAGGATTAATATGAGAAATATAAAATGGTTGACCTTGAAGTATTTTTGATACTTTTTTCATGTCATACAAAAGGTTGTATGTTTTTGTTTCTAAACAAGAATAACTGTCTTGTAAAAACTGATTCTAGAGTCAACAATATGTGTGTTAGATCATTTGAAAGAAAAATATAAAATTGAAACTATATAACTTATAGTTCATATCTTTCTGTGAAAGATGTATACATGAGAACATATTTTACTGTCAGATAATTTCTAAAAAACAAAATACTTTTTTCTATATATATAAAAAACAAAAAGTTTATACACACGTTATTTTTGTTATACTTAAATCATGATATGTACAATATTCAACAAGAGTAAAATTATTTGTTGTACTTTTTGTAGAGGATAATAATCGAGATCTTTTTCGTTGACGTTGTTTTAATTGTCTTGCCTGAATACAACTATGAAATGCATTAAACAAAATATTTCGATTTTTTATCGTTCGACTATCATTAGAATGTTGTTTTATATTTGGTGTACCATTAATCGTATCCGATATTGTATCTGTATTTAGTTCACCAACAGATACAATAGAATTTGGTGTACGACGATAACGTAATAAATTTATATTATTATATGTCATAAAAAATGTTCTCATACTCACTGGAAAACATCGACAAAGATATTTAATAAAAGCTCGACGAAAATCACGTGATGAAAATGCATAAATAATGGGATTTACACCTGAGTTAACATAACCTAACCATGTAAATATTTGAAAAATAATATCATTTCCAAGTAAAATATTATTTGTCTGTATAGAAGAATGTTGTTTACGATTAATAATTTGTTTAACAATAGCTGTTAGAGGATTATAAACAAAAAATGGTAGCCAACATAAAACAAATATACCCATAACATATGCAAGAGTTATTGTAGCTTTTTGTTCTCTAGAAAATTTTGTTAATCGTTTTCCTATTGATGAAATTGATTTTGAACTTCTTTGATCATTTATATCAATATTAGATAAACGTTTTGTAGATGTACTCATTGTTGATAAACGTGGTGATGAGTCTTTATGTTCACCAGATGGTAATAAAGGCATTGAATGTCTTGAGAATGATGAATCACGTCGTTCTCTTAAAAATGATACTCCACTAATTGACTTTTTAATACCGCCTAGTACAAGATCACCGGTTTGTAAATTATGTGATATTCGTTGTTGATCGTTGTTTAATGCAATACCATGATATTTACCCTTGTGAATTCTTAAACATACTTCTGGTACTGTGATAACACCTTCACGATTTTTTTTAGGCGATGCCATTTTTATGCCCGTTTTAAATGCTTGTAGTTGTTTAACAGCTGCACGATATATACGTATATACACAAAAATCATTACAAATAATGGAATATAAAACGATATTAATGATGAAAATATGGTATAATAAATATCATCAGGAAATGAACAACGATTTATTTCATATTGATTAACAACAAGACGCCAATAGACAATAGCTGGAAATGATATTAAACCTACAAATAAAAATAACTATACTTGACTATATTTAGTTAATTTAAATATATTAAAAAAATAGTCTACCTGAACAAAGCCAAACACCAGCTACTAAAAATGGCCAATATTTAACAAAAAATGTTCGATGATAGGAAATTGGATTTGTTATGGCTAAATTAATAATCAAATAAATAAGTTATATACTATAGAAGATAAGAAAAAGAATTTATTAATTACCAGAATATCTGTCTAAGGCAATAACACAAAGATCCAAAATAGACGCTGTACTAGCAAATACATCAAATGAATGCCACAGATCACAAAAAAGTTTACCAAATGGCCAATATTCACCAAACAAAGCTTGTACAATAGAAAATGGCATTACAATTAATCCAACAAATAAATCAGCACATGCCAATGAAGCCATATAATAATAGGTTGCTAAAAAAAATAGTATGAATATTTTTTATTACTAATATATTCGGCACTGACTAAAAAATTTTCTACTATAATTTTGTACCCATTTTTAAGAAAAATTTAAAAATTTGAAAATTTAAGAGAAGAAGATAGACAAAAATTAATTACGTACCAGATTTGAGATAACGTTCTTGAGAAATGGCGTATATAACAAGACCGTTACCAAAAACGGTTATAAAACAAAAGAGAGATAGAAAAACACCAACAGCTGGATGATTTGTTAAATTTAATATTATTGATGAAGAATTTGTATAATTTGATTCTAATGAAAATATCGTTGATAATGATTGAAGAGTACTGTTATATAAAGACGTATTTGATGATGATGATGCAATATGATAAAGATGTTTATTGGTTAATGTTGTAGATTTTAGTAGAAAAAGTATGGTAGTTTGTTTTCGTTCACTATAATTAAGATGTTGAATCGATCGATTTGCGGTTATTGCATAAGATAAAAGAAGATTGTTGCTCATCGATAATTATCGCCGTTTTTAAATAATAGAGGGATGAAGAAATAGATATGATGCAACAAAGATTGGCTTTCATTACGTTGTGATAAATTATTTAAAAAATAATATGAACATCATTGTTTGTAATTAAACAACTATCAATACATACTAAATTGAATATAGAATCGTTATAATAGATAAAACGATAGTTCACACATCTAGAAAACTAGACAGATCTGAATAAATCGATCTCTATATTCTAGGGAGGTGTGTATAACATTATTAATAAGCGATCAATAAATGTTGTCATCGTTATCACCAGTCCAATTTCAACGTCAAAAAAACAGCAAAAATCGACAAGATAATAATATAAAACACACATCATGTTATGATTATTATTATCTCATTGTCGATTAAGAATAAACAAAGGGAAACGATGATCATTTTGCCAATAGATAGATATATACAAACATAGGTTTATTTTTATTTTTTATACTAATTATTTTACATCTATAACCTTGAAGGTAGATATAGATTTAGTGTTTTTGATAACAACTGATTTAAACAGTCTGTTATAACAAGCTAACGGGAAATAAAAATATACATATAACCGATCTTGAATAAGAAATGAATATAATGCTGACAACGATTTATGAGACGATATACATACCACACACACACACACACACACACACACACACACAAATGATACCTGTGAAAGTTCTTTTTTTAGAGAAGTGTTTACCCGTCATTGTTCTACATTACATATATTCACTTCAAAAATACTTGAAAAATTCATGAGTTTCTCAATAAAATATCATATAACTTTGTTTTTCTGTTATTGTTGAGTTTTTGTCAAGTATATATGTGTGATAGTCAAAATAGATATTTATATTTTTATTAAAACAAGTATTAAAGAGACTATTGTTAGATTGACAAAACAACGCCGAGAAGGAAAATTTATACGATATATAGAGTGTTTCAATATTAATAAATACATAAACAATGGGAAAATTCTTAATGAAGCTTTTGTTAAGCTTATCGAAAATATTCATTGTTCATTCGTCATTTTTTTTTTTTTTCTTTTTTTTTCGTTATTAATAATAACAGTTTTCTTCTAGTTCATTTATTAATCCATCGAAACGAAACAATTCGATTTATTTATGTTCTCTTCTGTTTCTCTAAGGTTAGAGAGGACAAATCACACGTTGTTTATAATTAACTTACATTTAAATAAGATATACTCATGTAAATGGATGAAGATCGACCATTGAACACACACACACACACTATGTCGAAATTATACTACTAACACTACCTGTTTTCTGTTTCTATTAAAAACGATATCTTGCTAAAGGTATTAAAAAATTTATAAGTAAGGTGCATAATAGAATATGCTTTTACGTTTAATGTTTAAAATAGTTTGACAAATAGAAATAATAACATTGAACATCTAAAGAATTTAAATCTTTTTTCTAACTATTTTATGTTCTATAAAGTCGAAGGAAAAAAAAAAATAGAATGACGCTTACTCTAGTGTAAAACCGGATCCATCTTCAAAGATGAAGTACATTGTTGTCTGTATTTTATTTTTCTAAGAACATTTCTATTCACCACTTGTATTCCTTAAAAATTCCAAGATATAAAAAGAAATTAAATGCAAACATTTATGTCAGTTTTAGTCTAATAGCCATAGAATGTTAATATCCATCTAAATATTTCTTAATGATATTTGTTTGTTATAATTGCGATCATAAAGTTATATATACTTTTCATTTATACTAAATAAATGTGCTACAAAATAGTCTCATTTCTTGATTGCTGCTGTTGTTTTTAATTCAACATTCCATTTTAGATGATAAAACGTAAATACAATCTTATTTCCGGACTGATCATCTACAGCAATACTCGATTAACTAACATATTTTAGACATATAACCGTATGATATACATACAAGCCATTGATAAATTCATTAGTTCTTGTTAGACTACTACAACAACATTTTTGACTAACAGAGTTCTAAAAAAAGAAAAATTAATTAACTCTCTGATAGATTCAAAAAAAAAAATGTACTTAGATATTTAGTATAAAAAAATATTTACCATTAAAACAAGAAAAATCAAATGAAAGACAACTTTTTGAATTTTAATAAACAAATTAATAAGCCATAATGACTAAATATTTATTTATTTATTCACTAATAAATTATTAAATGTAAAAATGTACAATCCTAATGAACTACTTTTACTAATAATCATTAAAGACTTTATATAAACTGTAATATTGACTTTTTAAAAATTAAATAAAATCAACATATAAGAAAGAAAATTGAATGTCTTTTTTTAACAGTTTTTTTCTTTTTTTTTCTTTTTTATTGAGTCTACTTACGATTTATGATGGTAAAGGGTATTCATAGAAGAAAAAAAAAAAATTTGCAGAGATACATCATTTCATTTTTCTTTCAAAAAAAAAAAAAATAATAATAATACTTATCTCTCTATATTATATATGCAACAAAATCCGGAAGGAAATGACATAAAACCAGAACAGAATGATTTGTTACTATACAGCAGTTAAACTGATGAATAGCTTCAAGTTTATCATAAACTATAAGAAAATGGTTAAGTTATATACATCGTCATTCTTATTCATTACAAATGTCAAACAGTGATCAAGTAGTAGCGTGTGTTACACTAAAAATAATATTCTAACTATTTATATATTTTTTTTTTTGATTAATCGAATCGTTGTACTCTTTCTCTATGATTTTTTCTAATTTTTATTTTTTGTCTAAATCTGTGTTAAATATGGAAAATAGTTAAAAATTATTAATAGTAGAAAAATGTGAAAATAGATAAATTTATGGATAATTTAAATGTTGTTGTTGTTTTTGTTGTTTTTATTAGAAAATAAGCAATATTTGAAGTACATAGATAGAACGATTAATTCAAAATATTATGTTTTTATTTATTTTCTTAAACATTTTCTCATATTGATATTAAAAAATTTTTATTTTTTTGCAAAATATAAGTGAATAAAAATCTATTATCATATTTTAAACTAAAATTAGTGATTTTGTATGAATACAGGTTTGAACATACGAACTTTGTTTTACAGTAAACTATAAAACTAAATTTACTGTTCTGTGTTTATATTTCTATCCAACACGATTGACATTGTGTAATCAACTCAATATTTCCAATATTAATCTTTTTTTAATTTATTTTTTGTGTTTATTTTTAGATATTTCAGTCAATTATCTTTCATGTCAATAATTCTTTCAGTCAATAATTTTCATATTTTCATATTGCTAATAACTTACCCAATATTCATGCACACTTCAAGAGAAAAATTCATAAATACATGTCAGTAGATATAGGAATGAGAGAGGCAAGAAAAGTTTTATATAGATTAAAAGTCTTATCAACAGAAAGAAGATTTATTTTTTTAAGCGATTTGTTGTTGTTGAAAAAAAAAAAAGATAATTTTCTTTCCACGGTTAATCAAACAAGATCATTTTGAACTGTAAAATATACTACTACTTCTACATAAATTTCATATCGTCACCATTCATCCTTGACCGAGTTTTCTTAACAACATTAGAATGTTACATTCGTGCTCATATTTACAAATATGTTAAATATCTATTCACTCAATTTAACTGTTATACTTGTGAAAAGAAGAAGATTATTTTTATTATCCCTTTACTACTGTTGTCTATTCTATCAAAAATCAAATCCAACCATAATCTTTTATGTCAGATATTTCACTTACACTTCTCATAATAACTTATTTTTTTCTTATTAATACTAAAAATCTGTAGTTTTGAATTGAAATAATTAGATTTATTGTAAAAAAAACAACAACAACTTAAAGCTGTTCGAAAAGAGAGCACTGAACCAAAGAAAAATATAGAGATGAAGAAAAAAAAATTCATATTTTTTTTCTTTCTTTCAGCTTTATAGATTTATCGTACACATATATTCATCGATAGGAAGAGATTTACATTTCTTGCAAAGTGTCTAATGAATGAAATTATCAGTTTTCAGGGCAACTCTATTCAAAATAACAACTAATATTTTTACAAACTATCCTACATATATTGATCGAATCAGAGATTAGTTCTATTTAACCCTGTTTGAAAAAAGTCAATCTGACCATCCAGTAAAATGAGGTTAATATTGATTGATAAGGCAACTATTAAACACGTAATCGTATTGCATTTACTTTGATCGATCTATGATGACTTGTACTTTCTCAAATTCACTACTGTGGGATCAAGAAAACAGACTACTCAGAGACACTAGTTTTGATATACCGAAAAAACAATTTTCGCCCAGTCCAGTCGGTCATCCATTTTTTCATTCTTTCACAAAAAAAGTTTCTTTAACTATTAAATTAATAATTATTTATACGACATAGTAATTCTGAGCTACTAGAGAATTTTTGCTAGACATATACGTATATTTTTTAGTATTTTTGATCGAAACTTAAGTATTTAATGATAAACTTGTTTAACCGTCATTTCTCATCGTCTAGGGATGTAAAGTACTCCAAAATGTCTAGAATAATTAAGGCCTGTTAAACTGATAGTTTTCAGATGTAAACTGTCTTAGACAAACTCCACTTTTTCAAATAAAATTTTTTCATTCGGTACTTACGAGGGAACATTCCCAAGTGATACGCTCCGTTTCGATTCATTCATATCTCATTCGATAGAGTATATTGAGGTAAGAAAAAGGCTAAAAGGATTTGTGCTCTTGACTCTTGAAGACCCAGTTTTCTGGAAAACCAGTTTTTCAGAAACTTTAAAGAATAACCAAAACCTTTTCTTGATGATGCATACGTGTAGCCCGCACATTTTTGATTAAAATGAGACGTCTCCCAGCTCTACATGACC